>CALYDF020000905.1:0-19695 GCA_944474145.2 Dicrocoelium dendriticum | reverse complement strand
TGTTGTCGCATTACTCTATTTCTTTTCTTTGTTAGCTTTCTCTCAAGTGATTGGCTGTTGCTTGATATCCCCGGTATGGCTGCGCCTGATGTGCATGTTGTCAAGGGGCCTACCTGTCTAATACCCACTACCTCGTTCATAATGGCTCTAGGAGACAGTTGGTCGTTGCTGGGGGGATGGGGTGCACAGTTATTGTGGCCGCGCAAGGCTCGAAGAGTGGTTCCATGCAGTCAGGGTGGGGCGGTCTACGGTCCAGCCACCGCCTGTTGTGTGCGCTTGATTCCCAAATACAGCGTGCTTGTGTTTGCCTGTGTAGGAGTGTGGGCCGGCTCCGTTGATGAAACCTGGCTCCCATCACATGCCTCCCGGTCTTATTCCTTCGGGTTTACACTGAATATGGCGTGTGTGGATGGAGCTGTGGGTGGTGTAGCACAAGCCACCCATGTTTCGTCTGTAGGAGCAGGCGTCCTGTGGCTGGCCACAGTGACAGGCAAATCCGAAACCGGATGCCGCCAACCAAGTTGGCAAACCACATCCGGCGTGACTGCTATTACTAACCTCTAAATGTCATGTCTCACGTGTTGGTCGAAGCACAGGCACCGACAGTCCAGAGCCAGGTAACATACGCATCGATCGCCTGGATAAAAATGCCTAAAGAGACATCCTAGGTTCATTTTCTGGACCAAACACGAACGATGCGATGCCGTTTTCACAACGTTCTTTAGTGCCCGCCACATAATCCAAGTTACCAGCCTCAACCCTCGAACCGACATCCGCTAAACAGTACCTACTTGCGTTAACGGTTGTGTGCGCTAACGTTCCTGAGTCTAGATCTGGCACAATAAATGGCAAGTTGGTAGATGATCGCAACCAGGGAAATTCCATCTGCGATGCGACTGTTATTCGGGTGGAGCCAAATGGGCTACGACGCGTAGCACTTGAACTTGAGACTTTTGAGGCTAGCTCTCGACACCTTTGAGCAACGGCTAGTACTATTGCTGACTAACTCCTATATTCACTTTCACGTTGAATATGCAATTCAGGCCTGGTGTCCATGGTTAATACGAGACATTCGCCTATTGGAACAACCCCAAAAACAGCCACAAAGGCAACGCGTGGACTATCCGGTATAAGTTACGAACTGCGTCTTCGTGTACTCGTGTGTTCTCATTAGAATATCGACGGCTTGGCGGAGATCTTACTCTCACATCCCGGATACTAACTGAAAGCGAGCATCCATGTACATCAATGTTGACCCTAGCCCCTTCTAAACAAAGCCGAGGCAACCGCCTGAAACTAATGACGCAACACACCCGTCTGAATTGTAGAAAGTATTCTATTCACTTAGAATCTGTTCTCACTGGAATTCGTTACCAAACTATGTGATGAACGCACCAGACATGACGACATTCGAAAGAGTCTTAGACTTTCATCTTAGTGATAAACGCTACACAACAGTTTGATAAAGTGCAATGGTTTAACCACTGATACCACGTTCCACTTTGGAACATTTTGATTTTACTTTCTTTTACATATCCATCCTGTGGGTCTTGTAAAGTTATACCTTTTATCCCATCATACACTATTAAACTATTGAACCCAAATTCAGTGCACTACAGCGAACCCCGATCACTTCGAGTAACCTTGAATTCAACTGAGGAGAAACAGACGGTCCTACTGTCAGCAGTTTATTATCGCAACTCATCGAGCGCGTACGCATACTACCCGATATTTCTTGGAAAAGAAGGTCAAAGGAGAAAGAAAACCATGGCGGCCCTCCTAAGAACGAAAGTAAGAAAAGCGTATTTGTTCATTTTGTTCCTGAACTACTGGGCTTTCCAGATCCCGAAGCGCAAAACATGACCGTGGGCAGTGGTGTTACGTTCGTGAAGCACTCTCCCTGGACCACGTTCTCACTAAATCACTAACGGGAATTCCTTCATCTCCAAACTGCAAGGGCTGCGGTCCAAAAACATTGAAGTCGCGCTACACCGATGAAATGACAGAAGCCCTATTGGATAGCTGTTTGAAGCATCGCACCAGGTTGCCTACCGAGATTAGGTTGGTCGGTGTTGGTCGGTATGTGATCCAATAACAGATGGTGAGGCTTGAGGAGTCTAGCAGTCAGTTCCGATACGTTCTTGATGTTTGGCAAAGCGATCCGTTTCGTTGTTGTTGGTTCAGATGTGACATCTGAACTCTTGTAGCCTATGTAGGTTCGAATGATCGGCGTGAATATTTGTTGCGCATGAAGGATGTAAACAAATGGTTTTCTTCTACGCGTTTTGCTTCTTCAGTATTACAACGTGATTATATCCTGCGAAATAGGGTGCGTATGCAACTGATTTTGTGACATTTCGGATGGTTGCTGCTGACATTTACGATTTGATCTGTGTGCGTGTCTTTCCTGTAAACTGATGTTTGTAGTTCTCTGTCCGCTGCTCTAGTAATCAATACATCCAAGAAAGGTAGTTTGTTCTCCATTTTTGGCTCCATGGTAAAGTGAATATCGTCCATTGCATCGCTCAGCAGGCTTTGTGCGGTCTGCAACTGACTGCGTTTGAGTATGACAAACGTGTCGTCAACATATCTAACCCACAACTTCGGATTCATGACTGGGAGTAGACTTTCTTCTAACGTTTGCATGACAACCTCTGCAAATGAGTCCAGATATAGCTGCTCCCATTGGGGCTCCTTTCACTTGTTCATAGAATGCTCCATCGAAGTTAAAGTACGTCGTGAAACACAAGACAAGAAGCACGCATGTACTACCAGTCGTCAGATTCCCAATTGCTTCTTCACCAACATTCAGGAGTTCTGTGATGTTTTCCTTTGCCACTTGTAAGTTGACAGAGGTGAACAGTGCAGTAACGTCGAAGGACAACAGTGTTTCTGCATGATCAATCCGCAGCCCTTTGAGTTTCTCCAAAAACTGCTGAGCGTTGTTTATGGAATACCGCGAGCTTCTCCATAATTCTTTAGCTAAGTTGTAGTTGGGCGTACCAGGGAGTGCCACGAATGGCCGAAGTGGTACACCAGCTTTGTGCACCTTCGGGAGTCCGTAAAATCGGGAGATGTTTGAGTCACGAGCTTTCATCCTGTTTTGCTCCTCCTTTGTGAGTTGTTTTGAATCTTGAAGCCTTTTTAAGATCTTATTAATTTTATCTCAGTTGTACTGTTAGATCGCTTTCCAAGCAGCATTATGTTGTATGGTCGCTCAGGAGATTCTTTGTCTTTTCAAGGTATTCTGTTTTACCCATTATAACACTCATACGTCCTTTGTCCACAGGCAGAATCACGATAGTTTCATCAGCCAAATCGGATTAACTTGTCACATAAATCTGAGGAGGCGGTGCAGAATTGAGTATTCTCGTTTTTACTTTTCTCCCAGACTGCATCAACTATAACTGTCCCCACCTTGCCTCGTCGTTCGCATTCAATTCCAACTTACACTACTACTATTATTATTATTATAAATTAAAGGCGACAGAATATCGCACTCCCACTTCGCGAACTGTCCTGTATTACGAGATGCGTGTGATAAACAGTTTGGGGGTAATGGACATATATACGAAAAGCTATTCCACTTGTCTACAGTGAATGACAACTCCCAGAAGTGCCACCAGGAATCAAGTGTACTGAGGTCTTCCAGATTGAGACGTAGGGCTTCCTGGGTATTTGCACTTCAGGTGAGCTGACAAGTTTGATGTCATGAGCAAACGAAAAGGCAATACCATGCGATAGACTCTGGAATACATCGTTTGTATACATGAAAAAGATGTGGTTTGATGTGATGCAATATAAGTCTGTGCCAACCGGATCTTCTGTGCCAGTGGGTAAGAGGTAGAAATACAACGATATTTACCTTCGTTTGGGATTTATGGAGTCCAATAATTGTCCACAAGGTGACTTGTGTAACAAAGTGCTTCTGAACATGGTGCCTATTAAAATGCAGCGACATTTTGAACAATTCATACGGACTGTAAAGAGAGAAAAAGTACTTACAGCGTATGCGAGTTGAAATATTGAACACCCAAACGTACATGCTTCACGCGTCGCAGACTTTAAACATAGTTACGGAACATCTTACATAGTTATCGTAATGCGCTGACAGCAGAACCGAGAAACGTATCCGGCCATGCATACAAAATGCATGGAGATGACCTAAGCCTCTTCCTTTCAAAAAGCTTTGCACAGACTGTCTATGTGTGATTTCTGATGCAAAGCGAACAATGTGTACCTTGTCATGGTAGACAGCTATCGCCGTGCTTCTCCCATTTGCCACAACTTAGCTGTGTGAGATTGCATTCTCGCATTATATCTACACAAAACGAAGTACCGAAACATACCTGAAGCGTAACGAGATAAGAGGTTATAGCTTTCTTCAATAACACAGAGCATCAAACAAGTCATCGCTGCGTGTTGGAACAAATTTTATCCAAGGTATTAAGCCTTAATATAGTTGCATTTCCATGTAAGTTCAACAGCCTTCACTTTTGCCAACCTAAATGAACAGCTGTGGAAATTCAGTGTACAGCGATGAACTCCACCTCATTCTGATGTTATTAAAGCCTAGTTCTGTGGGTAAGGAAAGCTCAGGGGTCCGTCGTGCTAGGTTACACTACAAAGGGGTGCACGTGCCGAAAGTTTGAGGACACCTGCACTATAGTGACACACGGCATCCTGTTTGCCGACGGCGTCTGACCAATGAGGAAGCTACTCGACGGTGCGTGTGTGCACCTAAGCCAAACTTTGAAACGCACCAACTTGAAAATGCTTATGAAGTAAGTTGAAAATGCTTACGAACCAATTTGTTTCCTCTATTAACTAACTTGACTCGGAAATGGTATAGATTCAGAACGGGGAATAAAGCACAAATGCTTGATCTAATGCTCACAATCGAAGGGCGCATGACAAAGAAATCAAAGATGGAGAGGCGTCTGGGGAGGATTATTCACGTAGTAATACTTTATAACTATGTGTTATGCCGTATATCCAAAATAAAATAGTGACTTGTTTCGAACAACAACAACACACTACGACACACTCACAGAACTTGTTAGAAATGCCATTTGGTATTTTTCGGACAATCGATCCATTTGCTGACAAGTTCAGTAATCGGATTAAATCCGCTTGTGTAAACAGCCCCATTCATCCTACAAGAGTACCAGCAATCATTAGAAGGAGAACCCGAAAGCGCATGGCGTTGAGACTCCGCTTGGCGTGTGTATAGGCCGAACCCTAACCCGGAAAATTGGAGCCATTATGTAGTGCATTGTAATCACTATACCATTCTTGTACGCGAGAACAAATTAGTGCACCAGAGGAGCCTAGCAGATACGTTTTGTGCTAACAACATTCTTCTGTACAGATGGATGAATAGCCTCTGGAATTTGAAGCGTGATGTTCCCACATTAATCTCAGAAAATGGAGGTGCTCAAACTGCTGAAGATGCAGTCAACATTCTATGGCTGCAATACGCTCCAGTATTTGGATGCACCAGCAGCATGTGTCAAATACCTGTCCGATTCCCCCAGACGCCAATATACACACGAGTCACTTTTAGTTCAGCGACCATTTTGAGGAAGCTGCTACCATTGTACACTTATAGTTCCCCCGGTTGTTGACAACAGTGCATCGAAGACAGTTCAGGTGACAGCTAACAAGATAGCTGAGCCAGTAGCTTTATTTTTCCAAAGCTGCCTGGATGGACAGCATGTCCCCACCATGTGGAAGCAGGGCATCATTACCACAATTTTCAAGGGTGATAAGCGTTCGGAGCCCACCAACTATTGCCCAGTGATTCTCTTCCAAGTGCTCTCAAAGGTGATGGAGTTGATCATTGCTGAAGCTGTAATCGGCTAATTTAATGGTCTAACATCATAGCACAGGAACAACACGGATTCCGTGAGCCACGGTCATGTACTACCAATCTGCTGATTGCGCGTTGCACTTGGACCATAATACTCGATAGTGGGACTGGCGCTGATGCATCTACCTGGACTTTTCTAAAGCTTTCGACCGATTAGAGCACCGAATCCATCTCCAAAGGCTGTAAACGTACGGAATTGGGAACCCGGTCTTTGGATGGATCGGAAATCTCCTGCTTCAGCGGCGGTTGTAGCTTCAGGGTAGTGGTTCATTTTCTGATTCTATCGACGTGGACTGCAGTATCACATAGGGATCGGCGTTTGGGCCGCGGTTATTCTTGTTCTTCAGCAAGGACCTCACGTGTATCATAAAATCAAATTTCCTGATTTTTGCCGATGACATCAAGATATGACGGGTGATCGCTAGTCAGGACCCTCACGATGTGCTGCAGAGGAACTTAGACCGTATCTTTGAATGATCAAAGGCAAATCTATAAGGTTTAACGCAATCAAGTGCTAGACTGTGTATGTAAGCCACAAGCTCACTTATGTGTATAAGCTTGGAGACTACATGCTAAAAACCGTCTCACAGGAGCGCGATCTTGGAGTGGGGATGTAAGACGACCTCGGATGTCCGGCGCAGTCTTTGAAGGCGTCCAGAACAAGATGGTCTTTTGCGCAGCGCGTTCGGGCAGTTCGACCTCTCCGTCTTCCCCCATATGTTCAATGCGTATGTGAGGCGATTACACTATTTGGACCTGGCAACTCTGGGTACAACGCGAGCTGGTCGCACTGCATCCTGCACAGCAAAGGGCAACCAAAAATGTGTAGTGATTGCTCAGAGAAGGGTGTTTGATCATTACCAATGTTCTGCAATCTGACAAAGTGACCTCAGCTGCGAGGATTCTTGACCACTACTCGTTCCTCAAAAGAATGGTTTCCATCCTATTCGACAAAGGTGAAAGGTTAGTAACATTTTCGCAGCCTTCCGCCTGGGTAGAAGGCAGACAGATCCTACGAAATTCCGCCCCCTTAAAGTCGTCTGTCAAGACGAAGAAGAATGCCGCCGCATACTCAGGTGTACTTCGCGCCTCAAGTGTGAACTATTCTCCGTCCTGAGAGACCTCTATCCAGAAGATCAAATTAAATAGAAACACGCTGTCAGCGAGCTAAGCACGCGTGGAGCTCGTGGTAACACCGATCACTATATTGTGGAATTTCGCGCAGAGGAGACCGTGAGCATGTTGGCGGCCAATTTTTCTGCCACCCAGAGCGCTAGTGCAACCAGAGGTCTACAAGTAATGTCAATGTGCGCAGCCTCAGGAAAAAACTTGATGAGGTTCCACTTCTCATTTCCGAACACCATCCAGATTTATTGGTGTGCACAGAGACATGGCTGTTCTCTGAGATCTTGGACACAGGACATCTACTCTCATGACCTGATTTCACTGACGGAAGGACCGGAGGAGGAAGAGGAATTATCTACTCGAAAAACTGCCTCAAAGTTCATGCCGCTGAGGTGTTATCCGATAATAATGCTGCATCGAAAATGATTTGGTGCCGGATCCATGATGGCAACCTAACACTCACGATTGGCTTTCTTTACAGAGTGCCCTCTTTTGCTCTTGATAAAAACCAATGATAGAGGCAGAAACGATCTACTAAGGGGTGACTTCAATGCACCCAACATCAATTGGAACCTTCTTCATTTTAAGCTTCTATAAGATTTTTTGGAGAAGGGGCTTCTCGACGCTATTCAGAAAGGCACTCTAATTCAGCACATTTCAATACCAACGCAGATGCTCCCGGAGCAGACATTAAACCTCGTTGATCTGGTGTTCACTCCGATGTCCTCTGACGTCTGTGACTTGGAGAACTTTCAGCCACTCGGCCAAATCGACCAATCCTTAGTTTCATTTTCTGTACACAAACATCTTGCCATCAATGACCACGGAACATGTTGTCATAAATTCTGGCGTACAGGTCCACCTAGCTTGCACGCTGCGACAAGGACGGAAGTTGGAGTATCCAACAGTCCCTGAGTGCCGATGAAGCATGGAACATACTGCTGTCCAAATGATGTTGATCATCGAAAAAGCCGTCTCGATGTCCAAATACAGACCGTTCAACAAAAGACCTCGTGGATCGGCCGAGAGCTGAGGTCCTTACTGAACAGATGGCGTAAACTCTGGACCGTATTCAAGAGTACACTACTAGCCTCGGTGTAACTAAAGCACAAAAAGGTTCGATAGCGGTGCACCCTGAAAAAGCGGCAAAAGTGAGCTCAATACGAACAATACCTGACTGTTCAATCCCGAACTTGCCTGAAGAAGCGCTTCTCATACATAAGGCAAAACAGCAAAGCCGGCGTTGGTATGCCATTTCTATCTGTCCCAGGACAAAGCATTGTACTACATCACCATAAGGGGAAAGCCAATCTACTGTCCTCGCAGTATACTCGGTATAGCCACCGCTGCCCAACAACGATGTGACCACGCTCTCCCAACTCTGCAGCAAGTTGAAACTAGCCTCGAGATGGTCATGCAAGTAATTCATTCCTTGAACTCTAACTCAGCACTAGGCCCTGAAGGACTACACCCATTATTGCACAACTAATAACTGGCGGTGCTTTCGAATCGGCCGTTGCTCTTTTTTCCTCGGAGTAGTATTTTTTCACTATCTACTATGGATCAATCAATTTTGCGTCACATTTCTTGCATTTTGTTTAGCTGGATCAACCTGAAGTCATCAATGCTGTCCTCAAGGCGAGGCCTTCCAACTGGGCGTTGCTGTTCTTTTTGGAGATCCTTTTTACTCTAACTACTGCGGAGTTATCCAATTCCCAAAACACTTTCGTCATTTTGTTTATCTGAACAATTTATTGACAATGATGTCCTATTCGTCAACATTTTGAAATATCCGGGATACTATTCCCATCCGCGTATTATTCAATATGTTTACAAAGTACGAAATATTTTTAAACGAATTCTGAGGAAATATCCTTGTAAATTGAGAAAACACTGTGCTGACTGGCAAGTAAGCCTCAGACGTCGCTCAGTTGACAAGACACAAATGCCACTGATCCTATCCAGCAATATGCAATCACTTTTTGAAAACATGACAGATCTTAGCGCTCCTATAAGTCAAATTGAATTTTCGAACGCAGCCATTTCGATGCTTCAAGAAAGCTGGTTACATGCTGATGTAGGAGACAATGTTATTCAACTTGCTGTTTATTTTCCCATCAGAACCGTTCGCCACGGAATGTCTCAAAATCGTGAGAGTGGTATCATCCATTAGGTCCATCAACGCCGGTGTAACTTCTCATCAATATATTTTATCTACTCAACAGTCATAATCAGCTTCCATTTGCTGGAATGTAAACCACACTTTTTGAGTGGTTTAATTTCGGTCCTTATAGGAACGTTTGCCGAGTACATCGCCGCCCCTATGTTCCAAGTATTCCGGCTCTCACTGGCAGTGGGCCGCTTACCTAGCGCTTGGAAACTAGGAATAGTGATGCCTAAATACAAAGGAGGTGAGTGGCAAGACCCCGCACTCTCAACTCTGACTAGGAAGGCATATGCTTAATCTCCCCCTCACAGCACGGCTCCCGCAGGGCACGATTCTGCTTCCCTAACCTGCTTACCGCCAAAGAAGCATGGGCTAAAGCGACAGACGAGAGGATAAACCAGGATGTTGTCTTCATTGGCTTCAGCAAGGCACTTGACAGTGCCACATAAACGACTTCTGCTCAAACTTCAAGGACTTGGTGTCACCGGAAACGTCTTGTCCTGGATTTATGACTTCCTGGAAGCACGAACCACGTATGTGCAGGTGAACCAAACACTGTCCGTCCCTGTGCTTATCACCAGTGGGTTTCTCCAAGGCTCTGTCCAGGGACCAGAGTTCTGTAAACTGTACATCAACGATGTTCCAGCGACACTTCAAACCGACTGTCTAGTCTACGCCAATGAGCTCAAACTGTGGTCTGAAATATCTTGCCCCGAGGATGCTGACAGACTCCAAGCTTCGCTTAACCAGCTGAATAACTGGTCCGTTGAGTGATGAATCCCGGTAAATCATGACAACCGTGTCGTTCTCCCAACTGGTGGCCCGGATCTGTTTGGTGCATATCATATCAGAAGATATCTCCTCAATTCTGTCACACATGAGAAAGACCTGAGAGTTATCGTTCCGCACGATCTCAAGACATCACTTGACAGGCAGAAGGAGGTCGCGGAAGTCCACTGTATGCCCCTGATGTATGCTTTGCGAAGTTCGCTCTACGAAATTACGCTGGAGCATTTTAGAACTCAGTTCGTTTCGTATGTCCATCCGATCCTAAAAAATGGTCTCCCGGCCCCTTAGCCCCAAACCAAATCTGAACATCATCCAATAGAATGGTGCAGAGGCGCGGTTCAAAAGCTCTATCGGAGGTTCGGTACCTCCCCTACAAACTTCGACTTAAGACTTTGAACCTGTTCGCTATGAAATACCGTCGCCGTTGCGGAGATCTCCTCTACAACAGACGCATCCTAAGGGAAGAGCTTGTAACTAGGCGGCAGCAGTTCTTCCATTTCAATGTGGGCAGCTCGACAAGTGGACACAAGTGGAAATTATTTAAGTCGAGGACACTTCGCACCCGTCCGCAAGCTGCACAATGTACCGGGGTGGTAAATGACTGGCAAAGTCTGCAGGGAACCATTATTGATTTGCAGAGAGAAGTAAGTTTCAAGCGATTGCTAGAAGCTCATCTAAGTAGAATGACGTGATACTGCTGGTCTTACTTTAAAGGTGACGATCTCCGAAGTAATGAAGTCTCTGGACAGCAGTCACCCACCTTGAAATGATACGGGACCAGTAGAGTTGACAAAGGTCCTCCTTCCTACTCTCAGTGTCCTAATTAATCCCACTGAATGAATCAATATCAGAATGCAACCAACTTTCTTGAAATATCACTATACTTGGATTCGTAAATTCCTTTCGCCGCAACATGTTTGCATGATCATCAGTTGGCTAGAGGATTGATCGTACATTGCTGGACAGGATCAGCGAAATTTACGCCTTGTTCACTGCACAGTCCTTGAGTCCTACTCGCCAGCTAGCACGTTCCTTTTTCATTTTTCTAAGCCTTTCTTAATAATTCCTTTACAAGTGTTTCTGGTCTTGTGGTCTTACACATCTAGAGAAAATGTTTGCACATTGTCTGGAACGTAAATCAAATCTTCAACCGGGTATGACAACATTTGTGGCCATGGAATTGATTCACTTAAAAAGGGCTAAAATGATTACTGAAAACAAGGAAGCCTCAGCGCTAAGTGTAACATGATATCCGGATGTTAAGGGCAACTGCCGAATTTGAAGGCTTTGCTTGATGGGAGATGTTCCCGAACAACGGAAGTGGGGTTTGGGTTCCTCAAGATCTGAAAATTCACAACTAGGGCGCAAAACTGTCCAAATTAATAAATCCCGGAAGAAATAGACTCTGCTAAAATCAATCCAGTGAGAAGGTTTTGAGTAGATAGAGCTTGTCAAGTTGAGACTAGAAAGCGTAAATCTAGCGACGTGCGACAAATTGCTCCAGAGAAAATGTGAACTGAGCTGTAGCACAGAGAAACGCAACCGTCACACAAGATGTAAGATCGCTAGATGGCAAAATGCTCTGCTGGATTGTTGCACCATTTGAATTAAGTCCACGCTCGGGGTCTTTTGCCACCTCAGTAATTCTCCACCTTGAGCATCTAACCGACAACAAACTTAGATGGGGAATCCAATAAATAAGCCTAGCAAAAACAACGCTTATTTCTAGTTCATATCTAGTCCTTAAATAGCACACGCAGGTAAGATATCACAAAGGAGCTACTTGTTTGGGGCATCCCAGAAACCCCTTAGTTTAGTGTATCTTTCCTCAGAAGCCTCGATGTAGAACAAAGTGCAATCGAGTGCTTCAGTTGCCGTGGGGTCTGTCACAACCGGTTACAATGGAATTGCTTATTGAGGTCATGGAATTGGTTACAGTGGACTAATTTAAACCAGATTCATCCGTCTGAAAAGTTTAGGGTCCTTTGGTACCACAAATATTCATAGATCGTAAGTGGCTTTAAAAGTCAGCAAAGTTCACACACCTATTAATTTATGTCATACCGCTAAGGGTAATTTCAGCTTTCAAATACGTTCCAAATACTTTCTCATAAGCTACACGCTGCCGGTCATTTAGTAGGATGCTCCCAATAAATAAGCACGATATCTATTTGGGTTAGGCGAAGCGCTGGTGTAAGTAGGATAGACTGTAGTGAAAATGAAACCTTTCCGCTTCATTAGTTCGCAACAATGGATTTTATTTTTATTTGCATCTTCTGGTCGTCCATTTGTTTTACTGAAGGTACGTGACGTTCAATTTCAATTTCCTTGTGAGTCGTGCGATTCATCGTTTCGTGCTTCATTAATGGAATTCCAGTTCTTTGTAGCTCGCCCAATACACCTTGGGTCCGGCAATGTTCATTTCTGAATACTCGGTATCCGTGGTTTGTCTTACTGGTAATTGTCGTTACGAGTAACTGAGTTCGGCTCTGGAAGAGCGGCCGATGTGCATTATGGTCTTCATTGAAACAGCGGATTGTCTAAGACAGGAGTCCAAACTTTGTACAAAGAGTGCCAGATTTTGGGAGGTAAAGATATGTTGGGCCTTAATCACCCTTACATTAAGATAATGATAAAAATTGCGCATGTACAAACCAAATCCGAGCCTGAATTTGTTATTTCATGATGAGGCAGCGGGTCAGTTGAAATGTTAGCCTGGACCGCATTTGGCCCGCGGGCCGGACTTTGGCCATAACTGGTTCAAGATAATAAAGTATTGGAGCAATGGTATTTGACGGGCATAAAAACAAATGTTTGGAGAGTTCCTTAGGGTATTTATGGCGCAAATTACAAGATGAAAAAAGCGCCGATGTAAAGAAAACGTCCGAAATACATGACTTACCCAGAAGTTTAGAGTATCACAGGTGTGATACATTCTGCATTGAGTTTAGGAGGATAATGTCACCGTCCACTGTTTGTTTCTGCCCTAAACTCGCAAAGATTGAAACATAGCCTTATCGGACTATTTGTCGTAATATCCATATTCCATACTTATTGACATTACTGTGCGATACCGGTGAGTTTTGCAGCAAGCAAAAAAGATGGTTCTTCCAAATTATGTATAGTTTTTGTGCTGATCGTTTGTATACTATTCGTCCTCGTTTTAATGCCTCTTACCCTACAGCCATGTTTGTTTACACCTTGTTTGGCGAGCTACGACACTGACGATCGTACCTGCCCGCTTCATTCGTTTTCATTCCTCTATAGCTGCGTCCCACCAACCTGAATGTTGTCCAGGACTAGCATTTAACAGTCCCATAGTCAGTACATGTAGTGAATGACCAATTGTGTGAGTGCATTCAAATATTAGGTTGCAAATGGGTGATAATTTTGGTGTTGCCATGTCTCAATATCGCCATCGAAACGATTTCGCTCCAGTTAGCCATCTTCGAAGATTTACAGCCCTGTAGAGATACATTGCGGTTAGCTGGTGGTGTGTACATGGGTCCACAAATCATAATCTGCTCTCATTAACAGCAACGCTTGTGGTAGAGGTTGGCAATCAACGGAAAAGCAGGAGGTAGAACTTTATGCTCTTGATAATTGATGGTAAGTCAGTTGCAGATATTTGATTTCGTTTCGAGCTATGTTTACTTGGAATGCCTGTGGGAAAATTAAACCAGTATTTAGGTTCACTTGAGGACAGAAAATGCCATAATAATCACAGCGAATGCGAACATCAAGTACATTTGGACCTGTGTTTGGTTTCTGGTTGAGATTGCACGCAGAAGTAAATCAGAAAGCTTGTTACCAACTGCCACATCAATGGTATTAAAATCGACCTGTTGTTGTACTGCGACAACGGAACTAATCACCAGAGTCTAAGATTACATTGACAGGATGTAGGCAGCAGATAATATTGTGATCAGCATGAAAAGCTCAGATAAAATTCACCTGAAAAACTCCGAATCCACATGATAAGTTAACTCAATTTGCGAACCTAAGAATAATCTATTATTTGATGTTTTAAGCGTCAGTAGTTATTCAAATTACAATGCATTTCTGCACACCGGGATTTCGGCCAGACTCCACGCACTGGGGCATAACGAGTAATCACCATGCGGTGTTTCATCCAATGCACAGGCGAGAAACCGAACGATAGTATGCAATCGTCACGCATGGTTGCAATTGTATCTTCACCTATCTATTCTCCTGGCGGTCATCCTCAATGTGAACGCATTAATTCACTTTCTAGGACCAGTGTGGCGGTGTCGTAGCGGCGTACCTAAGACACGCTTGACTAATAAGCTATGCAGATCTCTTATTGTTCTGACTTGAACTATCCTTATTTTCAACCTAAACATTTACAAGTGAAAATTCCTAACTTCTACCAGCAGAAACTTTAATAAACCTCTTGAATCTTACGTCGGAGCAGCAGCGTACGCCCAAAGACACCAGGCTCGGCGGGTTAATTTTTTTAGATAAATTATTGCCGAAATGGAGGTGAGGGGGCTAACACAGGTCCTCCCTTTTGCCCTCCACAGCTCACCGAAATCTGTTTGGTTAATACAGAGAAACTAAAGACGGTCGCACAGCGTTTTCATTTCCACAATCGAAAGCCACACAGAGGAAACTGCTGTTGTCCAATAATGTTTATGTGTATCCGAATAGTTCAGCACATTCTTTTAGAAATCACTGGAGACAAAGCCATGAACTGTGAAACTCAAACAACGTTTCGCCTAGTCAGATCGAAACAAGGGAACACGGATCTCATCTCCAATTACCTCATAGTTTAAAGCGCACTTTGAAGTTAAGCCATATCCCCTTACCCACTCAAACTTTGTATCGAAAGCGTCATGAATTTCAATCACCGCCACCTATGTCACAGTGATCCAAACGGCGTAGTTTCAAAAGCAAATTCGTAATCATAATCTAAGCGATTTAATGCGTTTGCCCTAATTTCAAAGCAAAGAAGATAAAACGAACATCCAGAGCTTATCGGGATGTGCAGTAACTATGTGATGTATTGCGATTGCGAAGAACTTTTCATTATGTTTGCGTTGAAAATTCACGAGTGAGTGTAGTCCAGAGATGTCATGGGATGTATCCTTCGAAACTCAGGACACTATTCATGATAGCATCCACGACTAAACTTTCCCATAATTCCACAGATCAAATTCTTTTTCGGAGAGCATAACATTACAGAATTTGTTTCTAAGGAATTAGACGGCGTGGTTACATGCACATGGTGGCCACGGAGTCCCTGATCATTCTTCATAACTTATGCTTTTGCAGTATAATTTATTAGTTAATATTTGCACATTTATCATAATATTTAAAGCAAATATGTACGAGACTTCTGCCTTTCCCTTTTCAGGCATACATACAAAAAATGACCGCCACAACTCCCTTCACCGTTGAAGAAAGACTCATAGCTACTGTTTGGGTATATGAGCAAGTGCTAGAAAAAGAACAATGACTGACGTTTCAACCAAATTCCAGGAGCAGTTCAAGATGCCCACACTAAAAATGGACACATTATTGACTTAGGAAAAGAAAACATTTGCATCTGGATCTGTGCTGGATGCCCCACGCTCTGGACGCCAAGCCTTCCGAATGGAGCACATGGTAGTCATTCAGCCGTCAGTTTTCAAATCTCCAAAGAAATCGACTCGTAAGAGGTCTGCTGAATTGCACATTCCCCGCTCCACAGTCCAAAAGGTACTCAAAACTAACCTAGGCATGTCAGCATTCAGGCCAATGCAAGTCAGTGAGCTGTCTGATATCGATTGACAGCATCGATTGGAAGCGTGTCAACACCTTCTCCAGGAATTCCCCACAAAAATTAATCCTTACCATGTCTTCTTTAAGGATGTATGTGCTGTCTATCTCAGCTCACGATCACGACACGTTTTTTATATTTGAAGCAAGAGTATCCCATACTATGCTGAAGAAATCACCCACAACCCGCCGCACGTCATGATGTGGGCGGCAATGTCAGCCACCAAAGTCATTGGGCCAATTTTTTTTCGAAAACTAAGTGAACCAGTTCACCTACCGACAAATGTTGGAGACCTGGTTCATCCTACACTCGGTTTCAACTGGACTCATGCATGTAGCCATTCTGCAGCAAGATGGTGCTCCTGTACATTTTGCTATCTCGGTGCGCCGGTTCCTGCATGAGAATTTCCCTGGCCGGTGCTTTGGACGTGGATCACAGCATCAATGGTCAGCTCGCAGTCCTGACCTCACAGCATGCGGCAACGCCTTGTGGGGCATGATAAAAGAATACATCAGAAAAACACGTTACAACAACACAGAAAAACTTAAAGCTGCAATCCGTGCTTCATTGAACCCGACTTCCTCTGACGTTCTGCAACGCATCTCAGCACGCACTTGGAGACGCATTCGTCTATGTGCTGATAATGACGGTGAACACACAGACACATTGGATCCATGATAGTGTGATCATAGACTAGCACATGTTTGTTTCAACAAATTTCGTGGGTCAGCGGAAAGCCCTTCTTTTCCTAGACCAGTAGCAAATTTTGTTTTACGTGTATACACTGATTTACGTAGGTATTTGCATAAACGTGGAGTGTCCGGGGACTTTGTAGCCACCATGTACACACGCGGCTCGGAAAAGTGGTTAGCGTACTTAGCTCCACGCAACTAATCTATGCAGTTGGTTCGTGAAAACAAGAAAATGATATTGAGGCGGTTGTTTTGTCAATCACCTACCTTCAGACTGATTCATGTGGCGTTCGGTTTTTTTCCCGACGTTTCTTGGAACGAGCGCCAGCAAAGCACACAAAACTCTGATGACTACCACGGTCAGAAAAACGAAAAGGCATTATTTACTCGGGATGCTGTGTAGATGCAAGCCTCTGAGATACAAGCAGCACAAGCTCATGATTTGGTTCTCCATCGATAATGTGTTTGCCGAATCATGCACAAGACTGCCATCATAATTAAAATGCAAAGGGTGTGGTCCTGAGGTGTGGAATGTTCTGTTCCAGTTAAATACATGGTGGAGAAGGCTTTGGAACGTGGCGCAAGTGGCATACATAGCTGCACGCATAGCTACTCTTGCAGGCCTCAATGCCCACACAACACATGGAACTTTGCTTCCATTCCTCTTGTTCACTGTCCCTTCTTTGTTCTTATTACTCATGTGTTGTGGCACTCTGCCATCTTTCTATTGGGCAAGTGTTATATATATATATATATATATATATATATATATATATATGTTATCTCCAAATCAGCAGGACCTCCGAGTCTGGAGTCGCTGCCAGGCTTGGATCACCTATTTCACTTGGGCGACAATCTAACCGGCGAACAGTAGAGAAACAATCGCTGAGTCAAAGTTTGAACGTTCCGAATTAGAGTACCACGTTATGAATGCCGTTTACTGATGCCATACCGGACCGCA
Organism: Dicrocoelium dendriticum; assembly: GCA_944474145.2. NCBI lineage: Eukaryota > Metazoa > Platyhelminthes > Trematoda > Plagiorchiida > Dicrocoeliidae > Dicrocoelium > Dicrocoelium dendriticum. The sequence continues at coordinate 2,307 of CALYDF020000905.1, read as the reverse complement.
CTGAGCCAAAAGGGTACTCCTGTAGAAAAGAACGGTTTTTCTCTTGAACGTTTCTGAAAGGTCCACGCAATGTCACAAATGGAGCAACCTACATTTGGACACGCTGAACTGAAGGTAGTTGTAGACTGACTATCCATGAACAATGAACAATGATTTATCATGGGTAAAAATACACTTGTTTGACAAGTCCCGTAGGATGGTTGAAGTAACAATTAAAATTGAAAAGATTAACGAAAAAGTAGACCATTATTTTAAGTTTTAAATGTTTCCAAATACTGGTAGCTCTGGTTTATGATTCAATTGTTCATTTGTTCTCTGAACTTGGCGGTTCCGTCGCAAACGTCTCACCATGCGAGGTGTCGTCCTTAGTTCACTGAGATGAGGCTTGTAATCTTACTGAATGACTCTTACATCCTACATGGAACTGCTGGTACAGTGGCAATGTCGATTTACGTCACTTGACTATAGTCGGCGCTCGAGTAGTTCTGCCTAAAACCGCGTGACAAAATGTTTTTTATTTGTTTCTGCCTTAGTGGTTCGTATATTGAATCGACGTCCACGCGCATGTTGATTGAGTTTTCCGTTAAGAACCAGGTTTTCAGGAATTCCCTTTCTTATGGATTTTGAGCGGTTCTCCGAGCTGAGTGATTATTGTGCAGACGTTTCGTTGCCTGACTAGGCAACATCATCAGTGCGGTTTCAGGGACCTGGTTCGCAGTGCCTCGTAAACGACTTCAATGTCCAAGTGCTTATTGATCGATCAGGGAGTTCTGATCGTGGCGACGTATGGCTAGGTCGTGTTCGTGTAGCCTTGTGCCAAGCGTTCTCCCAGTCTGTCCCACGTAGTACTTGTCACAGTTCCGACAGCAGATCTTATATATCACACCAGTTTCTTCTTCTTTGCTAAGTTTATCTTTCACCTTGAAGAGTTTACTGCGGATGGTTTCCGTTGGCTGGTGTGCAACTTTGACTCCAAAAGGCAATAAAAGCCTCGCTGCCATTTCAGAGATACCGTTGGTACAGGAAAGTGTTGTTCTCTTTTCAGTTGGTACATTTGTCGGGGTGTGTTGCGCAACTTTTTGTGATGCGAGGCAGCGAGTTCCGCTTGAACCGGTTAAAGAGATGATCCTCCTCCGCCCGTCTCAGCTGCGGTGTGCTACAGTGGGTCTGTGCTCGTTTGAAAAGGGTTTGCACGCAGCTGCGTTTGTGGGCTGCCGGATGATTGCTGCCGTAGTTGAGGATCTGGTCTGTATGTGTAGATTTTCGGTAGACTGTTGTTTCCAATCGTTCAGCACCAGTCCGTCGTATGAGAACGTCTAAGAATGGTAATTGTTCGTTGTTCTCCTCCTCTCTGGTGAATTGGGTGCCATCGAACACACTGTTGATTAGTTCGTGTGTTTCCTCCAATTTGGAACGTTTGAGGATGACGAAGGTGTCGTCTACGTATCGTACCCAAAGTTTTGGTCTCGCGATCGGAAGTGCTATTTGTTCCAGCACCTGCATCACTGCCTCGGCTATTAGACAAGAGATCGGCGTTCCCATTGGTGTGCCTCTTATCTGTTCGTAAATTTGGCCACTGAAGGTGAAATGTGTTGTTAGACAGAATTCCAATAACTCCGTCATCCGTTTTGGTTCGGGTCCACTGTTTATATCAGACGACGTGTGCTCCTCTAGCAGGCGCGTCATTGTTTGTTTCGCCAACCCAATGTCGATTGAAGTGAACAGGGCGGTAACATCGAAAGAGACCATCATTTCGTCTCGTTCAATGGTTGCGGTTTTAATTTTCTCAAGGAACTGTTCTGCCGAGTTGATCGAGTGTTCCGATCGCGCGATTTAGTGTTCTAGCCTTCTTCAGAGCTCCTTTGAAGCCTGTAATTTGTTGCTCCAGGTAACGACACGATGGGGCGAAGTGGCACTCCGCTTTTGTGTACTTTAGGTAAGCCATCGAACCGCGGTAGTACCAAGTCTTGTGGACCACTGTCCGTGACAGTGGTAGATAGGTGGTGCTATATCCCAGCTAGTTTGCAAATTATGTAGCCCAGCCGACGTCCCCCATGGCTCAGTGGCTTAAGCTGCTGGCTAGTTGGCATCTGCCTCTAGCGGTCATGGGTTCGATCCTCATTAGAGGACCGAGGGAATGCGCGCCACTGACGAGCCCCAATAGGGCGAAACGCGTCTGGCGCTTTTCCGGACTAGGCTCTGCTATGTAGCTTGTGAACTGTTGGGATGAAAGCCTTATCAAATTTACATATCATTCACTTTCACGGCTGTACTGAATTTGGTTGATATCTCTGCGCGAGTTCAGCT
>CALYDF020000904.1:0-19682 GCA_944474145.2 Dicrocoelium dendriticum | reverse complement strand
ATTTCCGCGCAAATATTTCGAACAGGATCGACGGATCGACTGAATCAAACGTACTCTTGAAGTCGAGGAACACAGCTATTGTCGAGTTGCAGTATGTGTGGCGCTGCTCTAGCACCTGCCGCAAAGTGAATATATGGTCTATACAGCCACGTCCTGGGAGAAACCGGCCTGCTCTTCCCTAATCCGAGATTCCTGTTCCGCAGTGAGGCGATGAACATTAATCGAAGACAATAATTTTGTCACAATTGCAATTGAATGGCGGTCTAAGAATAACACTATTACCTTTTCGGCTAAAACTAGCTTTCTGCTTTGCAAGCAGCTATCAGAAAAAAGGCAAGAAATTTAAAAATTGGCGAAGCGGTATAAGTTTTAAATGGGCATAGCTATCTAGAAATGCTCTATATAGCCCGGAATACCCCGCAACAACTAGGTAGGACGTAGGTGGCTGTAAAGCGAACTTTTCAGTCATACTTAGCAAATATAGGCAAAAAGGCGATAAGGTTTCGCGAAAGCACTAGGAATCAAGTAAGGAATGTCATATATGCAAGGAGCTTCAGGACAGCTTATAAGTAAGCCACGGTCAAAAAGCCACAGTGAACCATTTTCGATGGATACTGCGCCACATAAACCACTAGGAATATCGAGTTTAGTATATTTTTAAGCTTCTAAGTAATCGCAAATTTTATAGCAAGGCAGCATAAGCTAAGTCTACCTGAATAATACAGGATACCTTTAGGATCCTTTGACACTTTTTGATCTGAATAATGGACATATTTCTTAGACAATCATAGCATGTTTTGTCTCTTAAATCCAAATTTCTATATTCATAGGGCAATGTCTCCAAAACCAATGCGTTAGAGCAGCCTGTTAATAATAATAATAAAGAATGAGGATAGGAAAATTTAATAACCTGTAACAAAATGCTTCGGGGAGTGAAATCCATTTGGATTTGCGTTGGTGGGGCATTACCAATTTTACTTCTGGAGGTTGAGCTTTCTCAAACGTTAAGAGATACTATGCCTCGTGAGTTGCTGCACACTAATTTTCAGCCCTTTGGTTACTTTTGTGCTATAACTCTTCAAGTTCATGTTCAGAAGCAAGTGCCAGTGGTGTTCATCCATGTGGCAATGTTAACTAGTACTGTAATGTTGCACAAGCTATTTCCTTGATAGTTTTCCTGGCAAGAGCTGTTCTGGGAAACTATGCAAAGTGTGATAATGTAAAGCAAGAGTAGGGAAGGAGGCAAGATAGTGGGAGCTGGTTGTTCACGCACCATTGCTCTTGACGCATGGTAGGCTTTGTAACCAGGTAAAAGATAAATAACGGACGGGCGGTGGTGATAAGTTAGGTCTATGTAAGCGAGGTCAGCGGCAGTCTGCCGCTAGTAAGTTAAGGTCGAAAAGACCGTTGAGCTCAGAGGGGCGAAAGCGGATCATGTAGTGGGAATTAGGTTAAAAGAGTCGTGGAACAGATGCCTCTGTGGCGACCAACGCCCCTTAGCATGGGCTGGACTGTTAGAAGCACACCAGTGTTAGTAAAACGAGGATAGAAGGGTCAGCCGTGATCAGACTTACGTTGATTGAGAATAAAACTTGCAGTTGGGATTAAATAGTTTGAAGGAGAGAGAAGGCCGACGGAGACTAGGAAGCGGTAGTGGTTGAACCATATGTGATCAACACGCAAGACAGCTAGCACAGAAAACGCGACAACCGTGCGTTGTTTTAAAGATAGTTAGGCCTGAATATGTGGGACTGGAAGTTCAAAAGCCAACCGACGCAGGTAGGTTGACGGCGAAAAAGCAGTTGCGTAGTGAGGGGTAAAAACAGCAGGTAGTTAGGACGAAAGTCTTTCAAAGATTCGAAGTTAAGCAGCTACGTTCCAGTATAAAAGTAGAATGGATAGAAGAAAGCAGACAAGTTTCTAAAGAGCAATGGATGTGCTTATGCTTAGCTGGCACAATGGGGAAAGTGACCGAAGTAGGTGAAGAAAACGTCTCTGAGTTCATTGAACCTTAAGCTTACTAGCCCGATACGACCGAGTACACGAAAGCGGCGCGTTGTCCTCAAGATAGGTAAACCAAATAGGTAAATTTGGAAAATGTCAGATAATGAAAAAATATTAGAGTCAGGCAGGTGCAGGTAATGTAGTGACAGAAAGCCGTGGAGCTGAGATTGGTGACATCAGAGCTAGTGGGCGGAGAAAAGAACATGGGCGGGATGGACGAGTTGCCTTGTAGATGATAACCGCTCAGCAGTCTGGAAGCAACAGGACGTGCACTAGATGGATCGGAGTGATGAAACTTATGAGATGTTTTGAAGAACAGCAGTCTCGTATACCTGGGGATAGATAGGCCCAAAGGGAAACGACGCTGGTTGGTTTAGACTATGGAAGCATCTGTGAATCCAGGGTAAGATGCGAAAGCATTCAGATGAAGGTAGAGAATACATATCGCTGAGGTCAAAGGTCAGCCAGCCCAAGAAACATATACATCAGCAGAGGCGATCAACGCGGTTTCCTTAAGCCGCGTAGCCCTAAATGCATAAGTGTGGAAGGCGTCAGACTCGGGTGGAGGCGAGTGCAGTGTGGTCGAAAGTGCTGTTGAGAAAACTGGAGAGAAAACGGAGCAGTTAATTGGAAACAGGAGTAAGGGTTTGGTAGGCAGGATGCATCAGCGACACTCAGAGCTCGTTGGAGTGATCGTGAGCAAGAAGCAAGTAAAGCTTGAGAACTTGCCGTGATTTACGGTAAGCAACTCTAAATAAGGTGGCGTTTAGTCATATTCAAATCCGTTTTTATGTGATAAATAAATAAATAAATGATTTCTTCAGCTAAATAGAGCAACTACACGCAGCATACCATGACAATTCCAGCGTGGATAGCTGAACAAGCTTCGCTCAACCCGGACAAGTATACCACGATAAAGCTAGCATTTACTAACGACATTTTTACTCACCCGCACCACTCATCACTCGATACGACTCTTTTGCATACTAGACAGGCTACAACGACTACTGCCGGACCACGGCTAATCTAACCGTTCAACCAGCATTGAAATTTGACTGTCAAGTTACTGCGAGTAACCAGGTGCAAAATCGGTCCGTAGGATACATCGCCAGCTCGCACTACAGTTCAAAATAACCTACCTACCACCAAGACTTGGTGACTTTTAGCCTAACAAACGTTCTCCCTATAAAAAGCCACAAATGCCGGATGAACAACATTGCCACGTAGCGGATGTGGCTCGCCAATAAATAAAGTCATAGCCTACCATTGTACAATGGTGCAGTCATCCGACTTTTACATACGAAATGCTCGACCGATTTTGCTGTGGAGAGTGCTTTGCTGGAGAACCAAACATAACAAACTTTTAATGGACAAACATTGCACCGAACGATTAGGATGGCTCCTGTGCTCATAGATTACCACTTGGCGAAAGCACGCCGAAATTGAATATTGACACAACAATAATGACTAATTTTTCCGCGCACCAGTGCCTTCATGTTTCTTGGTCGGACCGATACCTGCCAAAGTGCTAACTCGTATGAACTGCGCACATCGCGGTTATACCTTTCATCGAAACAAAATGTTTTACTATCCCAAAACTGCTATGCTTGTATGTATATTTGATTGCGCCTTCACCGGTCTGCCTCGTTTTACCGAGAATATATCAATTATTTGTAGGTTTATTTATTCTTTATGGTAATACAAACGTGTCTTCATTAAAGTTACAGAAATGTTGCGAGTCAACTAGTACATATTGGATATATATGTACATGTATGTGTGGTATGTATGTGGGGCATGTGTCTGTCACAAACTTGAGCGAATTTGTTGCTAGTAATATGAATTTGTGTATAGTATAGGAAGGGATCAGACGAAAGCTTTGAAGTGGTCGACGTTCGCAAAAAGAGTACGATTCTCCGGTATGGCAAGCGGCAATGACTTTATTAATTGGCGTCATATCCACCACTTCACATTGTTCTTAAGCAGACATGTGTGGCTTTTTATAGGGCAAACGGTTGCCAGGCGAAAACGCATCACATCCTGGGACACTACCGCCAAACTATTTGCTTGAAAGGGTTAATCTCGAACCCCCCTGCTGGTACCACAAGGAGATTGTTTGGCTGGCCCGTAACGTGTAGATGATCATAAGCTTACAAGAAGAAATTTCACATAACTTCCAAAGAATTGTTGTACATTTAACCAAGTACCAATCGGCAGCACTACAAACTGCGCGCCGTTTCCATTACAGAATAGCGATCAGCGATATAAGGTGCCATGACGGCACGCCTCGGCGAAGCTGATTCCTCGACATCGTTTCGTTTCCTATGTGGCTACTAGAAAACAGAACGTCCATTGCTGCGGTGGTGTCTGGGTGCAAAAGCTGTAGGCGGACAGTGGTTCGACGAAATTGGTACAAATATTATGCCATTATTACAAGGAAATATGCAGCGTACTTTGCGTCTTAGTTTGACCCTCTCGAAGCAGTAATGAGTGGTTATTTTCACCACTTTCGAGGGTAACTAACAGGGGGGCTGTATAAGCTCTAATGTGCATGGTGATCAATGAAAGTAGTGCGGATGAAGTCTTGCGATGGTCAATGTCAACAAAAAGCTTTCGTGGCTCCTTGTACGACGCATACGGGCCCGTCAAGCAGCCAAAGAAGACCTTGAAAGACTGTGATCGGCACCTTCTACTCACAATATGAGGACGTCCTGCAGCTGCAGCACATACACCATGACCTTCTTCTGAACATTCGACCTGAGATTGCCCAGGACACACTGCAGGGCTGCAGCACGACAGCAAAATATTCGAACGTGAGGAAACTCCTTGAATTTGTGTAACACAGAGCTTTTACGCAACAACGGAATAGGAAAATGGGCTTATACTGATGACATACCCCAGGAAATTCTGAGGAACGTTAGCCTATCTATGATGCGCGCAATCCAACGCTTGGCGGAAGGCGTCTGGAGGGAAATGCAAGTGTCTGCACAGTTGCAAGACGCCCTAGTGCTTCCATTGTACAAAGGAAGGGGCATTAGCATTACGCCAACAACTATCGTGGTATCAGGTTGCTTATCGTAAATGGCAAGCTTTTTACACGCATCGTGCACAATCATCTTTTGACACCTACTGATACCGATCGTACCTGAAGAGCAAGTTTGCTTTTGCTCGGACAGATGCTCAATCGGCATGGTGTTCGCAGCGCGGCAGCTAAGGGAAAATATTGCTGAATGCAAGGAACCGTTGTAATTGCTCTTCGTCGATTACCCCAATGTGTTCGATACAGTGAACCGTAAGGTACTGTGGCTAACTCCATCAAAGTTTAGATGCCTTGCGAGGTTTATTTGCCGGCTTGAATGCCTGCATACTGGTATGCATACTGGTACAGCTGATTGGAGAGACTTCAGCTAACTTCGGCGTTACCTCGAGTGTGTTGCTTGAATGCATCTTAGTGTGCACTTTGTTTAATATATATCTGAATGCTGTGCGGTTGGCCTATTCAATACTGACGAATACGGTGTGCGTCTGTAACGCCACGTCGATGGGGATCTGCTGAGCATTGTCCCTTTGAAGCGAGAAGACTACTTGTTGTGTATTCTGTCGGCATTCTTGGCTGTAGTCTAAACCACACGTGCACACAACCCCAGACACACACACACGCAAGGCGCCTACTTCTCTGCTTCCCTATTGGTTCATCTTTCTCCTTGCGACACCTTAATGTACTCACCCAGTTAGACATTGATCAGATTACAGCAGTTCGTTTGTCAGAATGACCTTTTAACTTGCTCGTGCATTTCGACCTTTCGTATACAACACTAGCGTCGTGGCTTACGAACTTACGCCATGGAATTACATCCACCTACAGTTTACTGGTCTGATCCGACCTTACGCCCTACAGAAAGTGCATGGGCTCAGTGGAAAACCTCGTTTACCAACTACCTTGACTTACTACCTGCGGCTTCTAACTACACTGAAGGTCAGAAACTGAAGCTTCTCAGACACCTACTCGGTGATGAGAGGTAACGTCAATTTGATGCTTTGAATCTCCAGTCACAAGATACCTTAACAAAAGCACTAGAGGTGCTGGACAAGTCATGGGGACAGCGTACAAACCTCTTCATGGCTCGCCTCCAATTCGGCCGACTTACACAGGATCCAGCGGAAACTCTAGACGGTTTCGTTGATCGAATCATTCGCGGTGTACGACCCTGCGAGTATGTAACCATACCGAAAAATAGAACCGAGGGCTTAATGCTAGTGCAGCAGTTGATTAGTGGAACCACCAACAACCGAATTCTGGAATGTCTACTTTCCGAAGACGCTTCCAAATTGAATTGGGATATGGCTGTGGAATTAGCTCGCTTCAAAACATGTACGGCCGAACAGTTGCGATGTTTCGCCGCCCACGCAGACATACAGGAGGTTGCCAAGATCCATCGCTCGCCAATCGAATTCCAATCCTCACAAAAATACTTCCGCTGCGGCAGCCTACAGCATAAAGCCAATTTTACCAAGTGCCCTGCCTTAGAAATGGATTGCAAAAAGCGCGGTAAGCGTGGACATTTTGCCCGTTGTTGTTGTTCAGTGCGCATTTCTCAGTTGCATCCTACAGATTCCGTTTCTAGTCAGCAGTTACAACCTTCTGAAAATGTATTTTCCATTGATAACACAGACACTGTGTCTAACTATCGTTCCAATTGTCCAGAGCCTAAACTACCTATGCCTGACATTCGTACTGTTACAGTTATTGCACATGATAGAACAACACTTGTTAACATGGAACTTGATTCACCCTCTCCTATCACTATAGTACCGAGTAGTTTTATGACATTCACCTATATGACATGCCTATACATCCTTCAGCCTATCGATTTGACAGTTATACAAAGGCCCCGGTAGAAATACGAGGATTTGTGGTGATTGTGTTGCAACTTGGGGCTGTGAAATCATCAGTTGCTGTGTGCGTCACCCGCGGAAATAACCGTCCCTTACTCGGAAACGCTATGGTTGCACTGGGGGTCGCGCCGTCCCTAGCTCGTATGCATATCATGGCAACTAACCTATCAGACCTACAGATACAGTACCCGAAATTACTTGACCAAACAATAGGGTGCTCTCCCTCCTCCGTTCACCTCATATGTCTGAAGCAGGATGCTAAACCGGTATCTATTACTCATCCACGTCCAATTCCTTTGGCTAGAAGAGAGGCTGTTTCGTTAACATTATGGTAGATGATTGCAGATGATCTCATTGAATCCATTAACTGTTCTGAATGGGTCCACCCTATGGTTACAGTCCTCAAGAAGTATGGTACAGTAAGAATTTGCAGTGACCTGCAGGCCCTAAATCGGCAAAGCGTGGTAGAAAAGTTTGTGCTTCCAACCGCGGATGAACTAATAGTCAAACTAGCCGGCGTCCGATATTTTTCAAAATTGGACCTTAGAAAGGCTTTCTTTCAAATGCCTGTAATTAAGGAGTCAAGACCACTGACCGCATTTCTCACTATGGACGGACTCTTTCAGTACAAAGTCTTACCAGCAACTTGGCAAAAGTTTATGGTTCACTCATTTGCTAATTTAACTGGTCAAATAGTACACATGGACGATATCTGGGTATTCGGTAGGACTCCAGAAGAACATGATTCACGACTGCATGCTGTGTTACGTCGACTACATGACCTTAATCTCCGATTAAACCTCGAGAAGTGCAAAGTTAATGCTAGTGAGATCGAGTTCCTTGGTCACATTATAACAAATGACGGTATGAAGCCGAGTTTTGACAACGCACGTGCCATCACCGAGGCTCCTTGCCCACAGAACTCCACTGAAAAAAGCATTTTTCAGGTATGTGTTCTTACAACCTACGTTACCTGCAGGATTTCACGAATGTTGCTGAACCACTGCGTGAATTGACAAAGGATAAAAGTGCATTTGTTTGGGGTCCACCCCAACAGAAGGCATTTTACTGGATAAAACGTCGCATTGCTTCCACACCAGTCATGGCGATTTTCGACGAGACGAGCCCAACGATTGTCTCTACTGATGCATCAAACATTGGGTTGGGTGCTATACTATCCCAAATTCAAAATGGGCATGAAAGAGTTATTGCATACGCTTCCAGAAAATTGTCGGCGGCGGAGCTTTCTTACTCTGCCGAAGAAAAAGAAGCCCTTGCCTGCGTTTGGGCCTGTGAGAAGTGGAATTTGTTCTTGTTCGAAAGACCCTTCACCCTTCGTACAGACCACGCAGCGCTAACTAGTTTACTTACTCGGGGAACAAATGGCATCAGGCCACTTCGGATACATCGCTGATATGCACGCTTGTTAACATACGATTTTCAAATTAAATTCCGTCCTGGACGCGAAAATCAGATGGCAGATAGGCTCTCTCGACTGCCCCTCAACGAAACTGAAAATAATGAAGATGATAATGAGAGGTTACTGGTGCCTTCGCTGAGTAATGAACCAATCTCAGCACTGACTAAGGAGGAACTCCAGAAGGCGACTGAGGAAGATGAGACACTCTGCCGCGTTCAGGAGTTTCTGCTAAACGGTTGGCCACAAAATAACAAGATCACAGGCGAGTTTCGTCCGTACTACGTGTTGCGTCACGAGCTTTCATTTATGGATGGGTGTTTAATGCGTGGCGAAAAATTTGTGGCTCCTCGAAGCTTGATACAAAAGATCATGCTATGTGCTCACGAAAGCCACCCTGGTATCGTTCATATGAAACGCAATGTTGACGCATGTTTCTGGTGGCCCAAAATGTCACACGAAATAGAAAAATTTGTTCATGACAGCTCTTCATGTCAAAGGGCAGACAAGAGATCAAGACCGGTGTCATCCCCTATACCACCCATTGACTATCCTATGCGACCGTGGGCTAAGGTAGCTGTTGACATCATGGGTCCATTTAACTCAGCGCCTCAGCATCAAAGGAACTGTTTGGTGGCGACCTGCTTTTACAGTAAGTGACCGGAAGTCCATTTGTGTGGAGAGGTGACTACTGCCAGCATTATTCGATGGCTGAAATATATGTTTTCCCGCTTCGGATTACCAGAGGAGATAGTGACGGACAACGGGCCGCAGTTTACAAGCCACGAGTTTCATTCGTTCCTTCAACTTCACGCTATCCGGCACTCACGTACAACGCCGTATAATCCAGCGGCAAACGGCATGGTAGAGCGGTTCAATCGATCCTTGAAAGAGAGTATCCAAACTATTCGCTTATCTGGTACAGGTTGGGAGGATGCAGTTCTACAAGCAATATTTTCTTACCGAACCGCACACCACCGAGCCACAGACAAAACGCCAGCTGAACTCATGCTTGGGCGTGCCCTTCGGACAAAGTTGAATGCTGCACTTTCTATTCCTGCAACCAATAATTCCGAAGAGTTAGATCGTCGCCATCGATATCAGACCACTTACCAGAAGCATACTACTCCGCTCCAGCCCGGAACATTCGTGTGCGTGAAGGTAAACGCTGCATCAAAAGGACAGCCCACGTTATCAGATCCGATGAGAATAACGCATGCATGTGGGTCAGGCACTTACCGGTTAGAGGATGGCCGCACATTCAACGCCCGGAGATTGTTCACAAGTATCAGACGAACGGAGCATATGCCACCAACCTTCACTGACGAAACCACGCAAAGCACGCAGCTCCGCAGGACAAGCCGAGAACAAAGACGACCAAATCGATATGGTTTGGACGTAGCACACAATTAAGCGGAGAGGTGACGTTGTGTATTCTGTCGGCATTTTTGGCGGTAGTCTAAACAGACACGTACACACAACCCCAGACACACACACACACAGACGCAAGGCGCCTACTTCTCTGCTTCCCTATTGGTTCATCTTTCTCCTTGCGACACCTTAATGTACTCACCCAATTAGACATTGATCAGATTACAGCAGTTCGTTTGTCAGAATGACCTTTTAACTTGCTCGTGCATTTCGACCTTTCGTATACAACACTAATGCTTAAGGCACTCATCCGGATGCTGCTAGTTGCCGAGGACCATGCTTTCTTTGCACATGCGGCATATTAACTGCGATGCATGACACTTTTAACAGCTTCCACGGGGACCACGTTTGGCGCAGCATGAACACAGCAAGGCTGGTTGCATTCCCGCCGGCGCCGGAAATGGAGCCAATGCTCATTCCAGAAATAAACTTCCCAGACGTGATACTATAGAACACGTCGGTATTTTGCTACACGGATGCACATTGTTAAACGACCTGCAAATCGCAGGTAAAATGCGCTGTAGCATAGCGAATGCAAATGCAGTTTTCAGGAGACTGAAACGTCCGCTGGGGCAGGAGCATTATCCCACTGTTGGAAGCAAGGTTATGGTGCACAAGTCCATGGTCCTCTTGGTCCTTATATTTGGAGCACAAACTTAGACACTGTACTGAAATTGTATCCGATTCCCGGAAAGATTCCATCAAAAACGCCTACGTCTAATTCGGAATATCCACTGGTGGCACAGTGTGCCTATTACTGATGTGTTATACATTTACCTGCCTGCTGCTGCTGTGGCACTTCTGATCGCTTGGACAAGTGTTACCTATATATGCGGCAAGATTTTGGAGGCAAATGCTGTATGGGCAACCGAAAGCCCGCGGACGGAATATATGCAAGCCAATATTGCGCTACAGAGAAAATGTAGGTGGTAGTTTGTCCACAATAGTTGCTAACCTAAGAATTTGGGAGATGCAACGAATCGACGGACCTGGCGTGGTCACATTACGTGTGCCTTTACACAAAAGCAGAAAAGTCAGCTGGTGCACCTTGAAGTAAAAATTTCGCATGCCAGAGTCGGCTACCGACAGAGTAAAATTCGCGACCTGCTTTCAACTGGAGCTTTAATGCATACGACCGTATGTGCCTTAGCGCAGACGTTCTGGGTAGTCACCAGCGAGGTCTCGATAGCGATGTGCCGGTCAGGTCAATTGTGAGACCGAGCACTACAGACTGACACGTAGTCCTTGGTAGGACATAACTGGTGCGCTCACGACTCGCGATGACAGCTTGTTATCAAATGGCTTGTCTCCGCAGCAGCGTACATAGTTGCAATTGCCAACGAGTAAGCAATTGTATGAATGCCATACTACTTCTTGGCACTTTAGTAAAAGGTGTGAACACGTTAACGAATTTTTATTGTTTGCTATTGGGTCGCGGGACTTACATCATGTAAAACGTTTGTGATCGCGCCAAAGAGGCCGTTGCCGAATGCGTGATCTTACTACTTACATAGGTTTACGATAGAGTAAGAGTCGTACTTTGGGACTCCACACGTACCTTGGACAGGGGAACCATCGGACGCTGCCCTCTGAAGCAGCGGTGAAATCGAGGAACTGCAGCCGACACCCCATGGCATTCGTACACTGTGCGACCTACTTCTATTGCAAGCCATACTTCCCATGCAGAAGGAGGCATCTACAATAACCCATGACTGAAGGTCAACACTACTTTACTTTAGTTCTTAGCTTTACATCATTCCATCTAATAACACCATTCAGGGCAACTGCTCCCCTATTCCTTTAAGTGTCGGAGCATCTATTGCATCGGATTAAATTAAAGCCGGCCATTTAGGTGCAACCCTAAACGTTAGAAAATCCTCTTTGCTTCATACTGTTTATTTACGCTGGTACATGCCATTCTCCTAACTTGACGAATATGGCTGTTAGTCTTAAGTTCAAGCCCATGCAAGTTCGTAGTATTATTTTCCATGAGGGTTAATGCTTCAGTTTTCCGTTTGTGGTTACTAATATAGGTGTAAGTAGCTACGTTGGATTTGGACCATCATTGGGCAGTTGGCAAACACCAGACTGATGATGTGTATGGTGTGCCCTGTCGTCTCAGTTGGCCTACTTGGCCGTATGTATATAGGCAAAAATTGTGCTTGCTACAGAAATCTTCCTGTGCTTGACGTGAATATCAACTAGATACCTACCCTTCACTTTGATTCTATCTGTTACAGGAGACGGAGAAACATTGCTGGAGGGACGGGATGAATCGGTCTTGTGGTGTTACTAGGTTCATCCATCCGGTGTAGAGCACGCTACCTCACAGCCATAGCCATGTGTACGTCTAGTACGCATGATTCCCAATAGAAGTGAATGTTGTTTTGCAAGTTAAAGTCGTGTGTGCCAACTCCATCGTTGAAATGAGGCTAGCATGCACCTTCTTCTTGGACATATTCCTTCTGGTTTATACTGAACAGCGATATGCGGATTTAATTTTGGGTGGTGCTGCGCAATTCACTCATGCTCTCTCTGTAGACGCTGGCGTCCTGCGGTTGTCTCAGTGGTATGCCACAGTGACAGGCAAATCCGGGCACAGATGCAGCCAATGCAACCTCTCATAGTGCCGTGGACCGAATCCATTCCGCATTGCCTGCAGTATTGAGTAAAGAGGGCATGAAACGCTTCCCGTGGGGACATAGGCATTTGAAATAGGTACAAACGTCCACGTTGTAGTTGCTGCTTTTTACAATTAAATTAAACTATTAATAAAATAAAGGTAATGGTATATTCCCTGATTATACGCCAGACATGCAGCATGTCTACCTGGTCTCCATCAGCCTCCGTCTTCATCGTAGCCTCCAATCCCTTCCGCCATTTCGTATTCTTTGGTTTCTTCTTCCCCTCTCCCAAATGAGGTGGCCGGGCTTCCTATCGCCGCTAGACTTCTGTCTCTTCACCCACTTACGTTCTTCCTTGTCCGTGTCAGGGATGAGGTGCATTAGTCGCAACAGAGAAAGCTCTTTCATTATTGCTTTGCACTTATTCCAACTTACCTGTCCGTTTTCACCCCTCGATTCTCAACGGTGCCTTAGCCAACAAGCTACCTGCGTCGACCTACCGCTGTCTTCTGTATAGCCTACCTACGTGTGGCTACACATCTTAGTACAAAGCGTTGCTCGCATCCTATATAAGCAAGATGTTTGGCTCATTACCAAGGAACTTCTTAAAGCTAAGTATCCCTGCTTCCTGCCTGTCTTCCGACTACCGAGCTTTGAATGCCCCCGAAGCATCTTGTCCATCAATCTAGCACTTATTTCCACCTGACTGATCCGCATTTTTTTCTCTTTCTCTCCATAACAGCATAATGAACACATGGAACACATGTGCATGAGGTATTTATATAGCAATGTTACCTCAGTTCAAACAATTGTAAATGATCATTTGCTTAACTACTTTCCAGATGCAAGCCTCTCGTCTGTTTATGCAGCTGTCTTTGTTCGTTATCTTTTCTCTAAGCTTTCTTATCTAGAGCGGCTAGCAGCCTAGATAAGATCAATCGCTGCGGCCTAAACATGCTTCAACGAAATAACCTTTTCCATTGCCTGGAAATGGATAGATGATTATTCTGCTGATGATACGACATAAGGACACAATCCTCCGGAGCTCTGGACAATTAGATACCGCTCGGCTAATAAATCCCTTTTCTTATACTTTGGGTCCGAAGCTCTCTCGCTGACATCCAACGTCATATGCATAAACAGATGACCTCAGAAGACAGTTGTTTCTGCGACGCAACCCCTTTCTTATTAGACAAATCCAGATAGAATACTACCTTCTACTACAGCCAGAACAATTGCGCACGACCATTTTCACTACTGGATGAATACCTTTCACATACAATCCATCTGGATCTATTCACTCTTTGTTCAATTTTTGTTCACTTTGCAGTGGATGCCGGCTTCTTAAACAATAATGTAACTTACACTAGAAAGACTTCCAATACGCTGCTCCGGACAATCTGCTATAATCCAGAGCCACAAATGTAGGGCGCTAGCATTGTCCCTGCTGAAAAATCACTTCAACGTGCTATATTCTTGACACTCAACGGCGGTTTGACAAACGAGTAATACATAAGTTACCAAAAATATTCCATTCATGATCTACCTATCAACTGGACCCTGCCATACGCCTAAGACAAGACAGGACTCATGGAGGAATCTGGCTCTCACGTACCATGAATTAGCCAACGGAAAATATGGAGGTATCCTGAGTGCGAATAGCAGATCCAATAATCCGTCAATCAGAATTAGTGCTAGTTACACTTTTTCATTCATATAGATCCTTGGCAGTGTTGCAGGTGGCGGACTTTCACCTGACAAGCGTTCTCCCTACAAAAGTCTACATATACAACAACACTGAGACTTTGCGGGTGTAATAAGCAACCAAATAAAGTCACAGGCCATGCCTTTATACTTGAAAGTGCACCAGCACCAAATTTCAACGTGGTTTATTCGTCGTGGCACATTTACTGCTTCAGATTCCGTCACCACTGCTCATCCTGCGTGTTCCAGGCTGACATATCGTTTACCCTCACATGAACCCAGTGCAGTGGGAAGTCTATCTTATTCTTCACAAACTTATTCTAATCGACCTTACCTAATTCTTGATCTATTCGTGGCTGATGCATTATGCACTACTGCATTGCACGGAAGACAGCTAATGCCTATGCAAACGTGCCCCATCTCACGGCAGTCAACTTTATTCATTTTTACATTTGTACCACTTGTACAATTTCAAGCGGAAAAATATAACCAATTTGCGGTTGTCACTTTTACAAGTACCATGAATTGTCTGTACGATTGCAATTATTTGATCCTGCCTCCGCAGGCGCGCCACAAATATGCAAGAATAAATGCTTATTTTTCTAGTTGATGATTTAATCGTTTAAGAAGGCATGACCATTTATGCGCAAGCAAATATGTATAGGTCGCATTTTGAGTGGTATGTCATGATAGTTACATATAATATCTAGTAGATCTATCTCTTGACATGTGTGGTTAGGGCTCTTGTACCTCAGCGTTCTTTCCTGTTGAACTAGCAACAAGCTGTATCCGATAACGAGGTCTGCTTTCCCCGCTCTCAATTCGTTCAGGCTTTTAAAGGCATTTGTTGTCTCTAGAGTATATTTTGTTCCAATATTCCCTTATTCCTTTTCGTTAAACTTACAGTTTCGCGGCATTTATCTTTCCTTTTCTGTCACCTCTTCTTTTGGACATAGTCTGTGAACGTCATCTTAACGTCACCAGCAAAGGTGAGACCGGTAAGGCGTACCCCGGGCAAATCTAAAATTATCAGCAAAAGGTCATCTGGCACAGCTATACCATGCACCGTTAACCTAACGGACATCTTTTCTTTGAGTTCCCAAATGGCCGAGCTTCAAACTGACGTGGTTAAGATCAAAATGACCTTCAACACAATAGAACCTTTTACTGGTTGACTGGCAGCCGTAGCGAATATGTTTCCCGCCAACGACTGTAGGGAGGTTAAGCAAGCGGAGTTGGTCGGGAGTTTCCATAACACGATTTGCACCGAAGTAATTAATCAGCTAAAATGCCTAAATTAAGTACGGGTGTATAATGTTCCAGACCGCCTGAAACTGCATACCATCCGCAAAATAGTGAGGAAAATGTGTGGCTTGGAACACAAGCTTCTGAGTTGCATAAGGCTGAGGAAAAGTGTCAGGAAAAACCAATGACCCCTTTTAGACAAATTCGATATTGAGAGATCGGCTATCTATTTTCCCTTCTGTCAAAGCGAAATTAGAACCTGCACGACGGTCGTAGACCTAAAGTTAGTATCAGCAAGCACCTCTTTGCAACGCCGTTACGATAGTCTAAGCGAGAGCCCCCACAAACCAGATGTATTCGGACGAATTTTGCCAACTGTCCAGGGCCTGTGAACCAAAGTGGCTTAGCTACTGTGGATCCTGACATTTCCTTTTATGTGGATACTAAATTGCATGATTCCTTGAATGAAACTGCAAACCCTGGGACTAGTACTCTCCATAAAGCCATGTCATACATGGATCAAATCCGCCAAGCTGAATACAATATAGGATACTCCTCAGTTAATACTAAGTGTTCAGTTGCTGCTACAACTCTACCACCAATACCGGAAGGGACAATAGTTGACAAAACTCTAATGCAACCTTTAACTACCCCAGTTAGCTGGTCATATTAGGAAACTTCTACGACAATCGAAGCGAGTCCAGCATAATTTAAACTCAGAGAACAGAGCCTATGGAGCCTCAAGTCAAAGGGCCCCGTTTATGGACCACACCTCCGAGTTCCCTCGAGCCGCTAGGATTAATGACACCAAATTTGAAACTAAGAAAAGCGGATGCCATAGCACCATGTAATGCTTCGTGCGGGAATGGATGGTGTAGCGCGCTAGTGTTCAATGTTCCAGGCAATATATCGGTGGGCGCAGTTAGGCGTGCAAGCATTGCCGTTAATTGCATTGCAGAGAATGCACTGCAGCTTCAACGACTGACCAAGCCTGTAACCAAATTTGCTGCTTCCATCCAACTGTATGTAAAGGATAAGACAGTATTGCGCGCTCACATAGCTAACCGTGAACAAATTCGCAGTGCAACAATGCCGAGTCAGCTTACGTTTGGGCCGCTGAAAGTGAGCATAAGTTGGGCTGCGGCAAATCCTAACATTAAAACAGGCTTTAGTCAACAAGGGCCCAGGGCATCCATCAAAATACGAGGAGCGACCTACAACCCTTTAGACAACACAGCTTCTAAAACTACGAAGGCAACTTTTGCTAAACGGGCATGCGGAGGGAACACACCTAGCCACTCAACTAAGATGGGTATGTCGCCTAAATATTCCTTAGTTATAGCAAGTTCCGTAGACAAACAGTAGCCGCAACTTGGTTGGGATAATGTGGTGTTCAGCGCACTTGCATGCAAGGTTCCGGATGGCATATCGACGGGCATGTTTAAGAGCACACTCGTTAAATTAAACGGTATTGCGGAAAACTCGGTATACTTTGAGAGGATGGCCAAAAGAACCAGCAATTTCCCAGCCCCAAGCAAACGAACAACAGAAGATAATAGGATCTTGCGCACTATTATATTAACTTGTGAACAACTCCGCCATGCTACCTAGTTAGGACCGTTGTATTTCGACTTACCAAGACGGACTCTACCGAATCCTACCCCAGATGCTAGTGAGACGGCACCCCGTACCGTCAACGCAACCATTTCACCTGCGGAGCGCACTACATTTGGCAACCTACACACCACCACTCAACTTTGTGCGCATTCAGGTTGCTGCACACCTGCTACATTCTTCAGACTTATGCCGCCAGTCTAGCCACATAGGTTAAATAGTCCACTGCTTCCTAATCCTCGACCCGCAGGTTGAGGGATGAGCCGCCACAGTTTCATCTAGGCACCAAACACCTCGTCACCCAACCACCCACCGCACTTTCTTCTCACTCACTTCCTATAAGTACTGCAGATAGTGAAGTAGTTAGCAACGTCTTCAGTTTGTCAACTGTAAAGCTAGTAGACCCCAAATGTTCTTTCTCACGCCTACGTATAAACGCTACGTCCCCAAACAATAAAATTCATATTCTACGTCCTCTGTCTGTCCTAGCCGACCCTGATGCAATATTTGTCACGGAAATCTGGTTTTCTCCTTATGCTTCAGAGAAGGTTTACTCACTTCTTGACTATCAGTTGTTTATGCAATCTCGTGTGCATAAAGGAGGGGGCGGGTGCGCCATTTATGTTAAAAACCCTTACCCAGCAAAAATGTCCGAAATCATGTTCGCAACTGAAGTGATGGATTCAATTTGGATAACGGCCGATATCCTGGAATCCACGGTACTATTTGAGTGTGCGTTATAGACCACCCGATACCTCAACTAATGGTGGCAACGCACTTATGGTTACTTTTGCCCAGGCAACAAAGCTTTCGTGCGAATAAAAATTGGTCGCAAGCACTTTCAACCTGCCTGAGTTAAACTGGTTCCCACCTGCTGCAACAACGAAGTATGCCGGCCTACTGGCATGTATCAATTAAGGCGGCCGGACGCAATATGTTTCTGCTCCATCTAGGGCGCAACATATTCTTGGCTTAATATTTACTATAGGCATGCTGTCAATGCAAGTGTCAGTCGGCCGGGAGTTTCCGGGTAGGGAGCACAGATTAGTGCATTGCTGGGTTTACTTAAGCGACCTAATGCCTACCCAACAGAAACAGACGCCTTCGTAGTATACCGCCCGGTGCACACCATTAACTAGACAACCTTTGCTGTACTCGGCAGATCAAGAAATTGGTATGAATTCTTTATATTTGATTCTATGTTGCGGTCCGCTGCGCAATTTTAGGAGGAAATATTTTACTGTCGCGACTTGCTAGCTCTTGTGTTACATTTAATAAGGCCATCATCTAAAAGTATAACCCAACCCAATATGCGCGACAGAATGCGACAGGTTAGACCATCCTACAACAAAGCTTTCAATTTTGCCTACACCATGAGGGAGAATGAGAGTGCAAAGCAGCTTTCTGCCAGATCTAAACAGAACCAAACCATTCAAACAATAGCCGCACTGAATAATGCTAACAAAGCTACGTATCTCAGCTGGCTGCTGCGCTCTCAGACCCATAACTATGCACGACAGATCTCTACCCTAAAGCTTAGTCCAAACTACACTGCTAGTGACGCAAGGATTTTATGTGAAGTCTTCAGCTCACACTTTAAAGAATCGCAGTTTAGAAATAGGTACAACCTTTCAGGCCTTGCCACTGCCCGGTAGCCCGTCCGTGTCCTCTGTACTGCTTTACATAAATAGTGTCCATTCTACAATTTCAGCCATCAAGTCCCCACCGAACTTTGGTGCAGACGGAACACCGCCAAGTGTAATTAAGAATGACGGCAAAGCTATCCCCATTCTTCTTTCTAAACCCTTTATTTTCTCAATACGGGAAGGTCAATACCGTACCGCTTGGAAACATTACTTCATTATGCCACGGCATTAGGGTGGAAGCCTACAGGAAGTTGTTAACAACCACGTAACCACGTAACAACCACGCACCCATCATCTCGCAAGTGATGGAGAAGTTGATTAGAAGAGCCCTCATGACTTACCTTTATGCAGGCTATCACATAATTGAAGCACAGCACGGATTGCTAAGCGCTCAGTCTAGGGCAACCTGTCAGCTGGACTTCCTCAAGTTAGTCACCGAGGTCATTGACTCTAGTCTTTCAGTTGTCATTCTTTACCTTGTTATGCAAAAGAAGTTTGACAGTGTACCACACATGCAGTTGAAGCAAAAGTTAACGGTTTACGGGGTGGACAGTTCTCTATTAGACCGGCTAAGTTCCAGTCTAATAGGACGCAGACCGTCTGTTAAGATCGAGCAAGCTGTATCTACCCTAAACTCCGTCCCCGGTGGCGCGTTGCACGGGAGCGTGCTTGGTCCAACTCTACTTTTGATTTATATTAACCACCTCTGCAAGAGTTTGCATCCCGGTCGCTCATTCATCTTTGCTGACGACGTAAAAGTTGTGTACCTCTTTCCTCCTGGTAAGGAAATATCCGCAAGTTTAGTAGCTGTGGGGACTTTAAAGCACTTGAAAAGTGGTGCGAACACTGGCAAATGACGTTCTCCGCTCAAAAGTCTATTGGCATGACCCACAGATGTTGTAAACCTGCTAGGTCCCTAACAGTAAACGGCATCACCGTCAGACAGAATGCCATGACAACTGATCTCGGCTTACGCTACTCCAAGGGTCTTAACTTTGCAGAGCCTGTTCCTTACCAAGTGGTAAGCATATGGTGATTAGCTTTCCACGTACGCCGTTACATACAAACCGCAGATGCAAGGCTAGAGGTTTATAAGAGCCACG
>CALYDF020000903.1:0-19685 GCA_944474145.2 Dicrocoelium dendriticum | reverse complement strand
ACACACAGACTGTGAGGAGCTTTCAGTCTCATGTGGTACACTAGATAGACAAATAATTTTGAATTTTTGCTGCGCTTGGCTATGCGGTCTCCAGTTCAACTCAATCGAGTTTTAACCCAGTTTTGTCAAGCCTGAATCGCGTAGACCACGTGGAACCCAACAGAGTGTTAAACATTTAAGAGATGATGGAGGGCTCGAAGCGCCCGAAAGCTCTCCGTATGAGACCAACATTTGGCTTCTCAGTTTTAAACGATATCAAGTACTGCACCAGAACGCCGAAGTCGTCTTGCATCAACACATCAAGACCGCGCTCCTTTGAGGTGGTATCAAGATGTGGTCTCCAAGCTTATATGCCCTAATGGTCTTGTGGCGTAAATAATAGTACTGCACTTGCCCGCGTTGAACGAAGTAGATTATAATTTTGGCCTTCCAAAAGCACGGTCTAACCTTCGCAGCAGATTGTGGTTATCCAAATAACCGATCGTCCGCAATATATTAATGGCATCAGGTAAAAGCAGGAAATTTGACTCTATAGCACTAACGTGGTCGTTAATGAAAAAATAAGAAGTGCGCCCTGACCTTCAACCTTGCGAACCATCGCACTCTACGTCAAACAACATAAAATGAAACCGTCGCTGAAAAAAGCAATTCCCAATCCACAAAAAGATAGCGTTCCATATTATTTACGTATGCAACATTTAAAGAAGAATGTAGTTATCTAAGAGGTCAATGGTTTATGAAACTTATAGATGGATGACATTGGTGACGGTCCTACTATCGGCTGTTTCAGTTTAGTTGCCATCACTATCAAAAGCTTGACATTTAATAAAGTGAGAAGGACTAAATCTGAGCAACTCCGGCGCCATGAGTTTAGATATTTGTGAATAGCCCATTAGTACCTTTGCTATTATTGCCTCCACCACCTTTGAGATAACTTTGAGAAGAATCACTGGGCGAGAATGGACGGGCTCCAAAAGACTACCACTATTGAAAATGGGGGTAATTATACCCTGCTTCCACAAGTTGGAGAACAGTTGTTCCTTTAGGCAGCGTTGCAGAAATCGTGTTACTGGCTCTGTTATAATCGCGGTTGATACCCGTGATAATTTTGGGGGAATTTTGTCATCACCAAACAAACTATGGATTCGCAATTATAGCAACTTCTATAAAACACTGGCTGAACTACTTGCCACCTGTGGAAATAATTGTGTTTGGAAGAACGAAACGGGTATGTGAGAGATGCTAATGACTCTTCGTAATATTGGAACATATTATAGCCTTAGAACGCACAGTTCGACTTCGGCGGTTCAGCATATACATTTGCTGAGATGTGGCAAGAATACAACTCTTCACTTTCCGGAGGATGTTCACATTTTTGTACAGAGGCCTTTTATTTATTTAATACCTTGCCTCTAGTCACTGCTGACTTACCAGTTTTTCCTCACGGACAAGTGGGGTACTGTGACTAGTTGCACTGCATACTTGCTCCGTCTATCATTTCTGTGGTTCACTCTGTAAACATGCTTTTCCTAGGTTCTGCTTTGAGCAAAATATTTGACTGCTTAACGCATTGTGTGCGCTGATGCACCTCGACTGGGTTCTGCAATGACTGACGTACAACTGCGGTCTATGCTATTAAGCATAAAAACTATTTTGCTGCCACTGATTATTTTGTTACCGTAGTTTTACCGTAATTATCGTAAAATATCCTCCCGTTATTTTACCATATATGTAACATATTTTATCATATTACAAACTCGGAAATGCATGCTCATCTTTCTGAACACCTAGCTGAAAAATTTATGCTGCATATTTCAAAAGAATGTTGGCTGCTTGAAGTAGAACGGCGTAATGTACAGATGTACCCATTTGCAACTTCACGCAAATTTGCTTAAATTCCAAAGCTGGTTAAATGTTTCGGATAAACGGACGACGGAAATGACTTGAACTATTGTAGTCAATAAACCGCATGATGAAAGTGGTCAAATGGCAGACTGTTACCTTCGTGGTATATTACCTTATTTTGTTTTCACAAGTATGATGCAGATCGTGATGTGTACAACTCTCAATCTGGTATGATATTCTTTGTATATACTAGACGCCAAGAACAAAACCTTTTCAGGAAAACAACAGTTTCACTCAATTACATAGATAGTACTGCATGCCAATTAAGACGAGCATGTGGTTAACTTTTACTGCCACAATGTTGGCAATACAATACTAGCCATGATGACGTAGCTTAATCCAGAAACTTCGTAAAAGCAAACTGAATACGTTTACATCTAACTAAACATAATGTGTATGTGCAGTTTATTGTGTTGATGTGGTTGCCGTTGAAGTTACATTTATCAACCAGTTGCACCGAACAATTTTTGAACAAAGGAAAACAGATAAACGGACAATAAACCCGAAAAATATTTAAAACCAAAAGACGCCTAGGCGAACACTTTGTTTTCGGTGTTTCACATCATACCAGCACCGCAAAGAAGATATAAATATAACTAACGATGGTTATTTAGGTGCAATAAATCAATGAAGCGAATTGTATGGTCAATCAGCATAAGTGGCAATGCTGGATAGGGCAACCTTAATGCATGGCTTAGGCGCGTTGTCGTCACACGGGGCCTGTTTGCTACAAAGCCGTAAACTGGGTTGTGCGTTTGTCAGATAATGACGATTGTGCTTACATTATTCGAGTATTTAACATAAATCACTCTACACCTTGTGTACTTACAATTTGAGCATTTCTTCTATTCGGTGACCAGTACGACGTGCTAAATCCAGTGAAACCAATGTCCGGGTTCTTTTAACAGGTTTTCTTATTTCTTTTCCATCCAATATATTGTTCTGATTCTCTAATATCCAGTCATAAATGCTGGAACCATTTTGGACAGCAAAAAGCGAGGTCCCTCTGATAGCAAACGTAGAAGATTCATTTAGAGCATTGAAAAATAGGGAGCGATATCGTTTGACGGCTAAAGTAGGAAACTACATTTTGTCGAAAGTACTATCATTATCTAGTTGATGAACATATTCAGACAATTAACATAAATGTACAATTAGCCTTACCGCAAATTACAACTAATCTTATTGGATTAAATTTGTATGGCGCAACACACAGGTCTAAATACGCGAAGTATCTAGCGAGCAAACCGTGATAGAACAAACTAGATGATAGTTCACCCGAGGCGCACACCTTGTGCCGGTTGAAAACGGAAATTTATATTCAAGAATGGTGGCTTGCGTGCAACGTTTTGCCCTCACTAGCAGGTTATCTGCAGATCTGATTCAAATCGCCGATTCGGTTAGTTGACCAATCAAAGCAACACTTTTTTGTGAAGCCTCCAGGAGTCGTGTAACGAAACATATCCAAAACCCGACTGGAACACTGAACAAAGAACGATGGATTTATGAGGTTAATGAAGCACTGATTTATGTTTCGTTGAATACTTTGACCGGATTATTGGAATGTAATACCGAAACAGTTAGTACTTCAATTATGCAAAGAATGACTTATCGTTTATTCCGCCTTTGTATTGCTAACGGTGTCATTTCACAGCACGCACAAGGAACAGCAATGAAATAATAAATATATACCAGAATTAGGTTAGAGTGAGTGTTAAGAGACAAACTTTAATTGGATAAATGTGGCATCCAATCGTTATTTTAATATTGTTAGTGTCTTGCAAGAACGACCGATTCATGCCTGAATCGGGTGGCATACGTGAATGAAATAAATTTCTGCGGCACTACAGACGACCATACCGTTCAGTGAGTTTCAGTGAGTAAGCTCTCAGGTTCGTGTTGCAGTGAGTTGCAGTAAGGAGTGGCACACATAATGTGTCTCGCGAAGATTCATTATACCATTATCTGATTAAAACACAGTGTTGCAAAGAGATCTCTTTTCGGCAGTTCACATCAGGCAAATACAACTACAGGACTGAAAAATGTATTAGTAAACTGGTGTAAGCAACAAAGAGGACGGATGGGGCGATTTGAACAGTTTTAGCATGTTCATTTGATGCTCGAATCGATTTAATCAGGTAACATCGTGATCGGGCTAACCGACAGCTAAATAACTTGTGTAAACAGAAAAGGCAAAATTACTAACCAAATAAAATTAGTTAATTACGCAAATAAATAGCACCCAGTTAAGCGAGATACTCCGGGGAACCTTATCATCAGGGCCATGGCAAAGTCAAGGGTTGCACAAGCACCCTATGCTTGCATAGCTCTGGTTGTGTTAGCCGGATCGCGATGGCTTCGGCTGTCTGCAGGACGCGTTTCCTTAGCCCTTTCGGGTATCGCCTCGGTACGGCGTATTAGACGTTGAAAGCATCTTTTCTCAAAATCTGATGCCCACTAAGAATCAGATGTTCCATTATCGAGCTGTTGATACTTCTGTGCATGCCTCTCCGCAATGACCCTGGACAATGTTCAGCCATCCGTACTGACAGACGCCTGGTCGTATTCCCGAGGTACTTTGCACCACAGGTGCAAGTAAACTGGTAAACAATGTAAGATTCGGACGACACTGGCAGTCTGTCTTTAAGACGTTGAGCTATAAAGGGAGCGGTCTCTGCAACTACATGCGGTTGGGCGGCCGGGTAGGTTCTTGCTACGACATTAGAAAGTGTTCAGTTCAGGAGATCGAAGGCGATATCACCCTTAAAAGGAACATTATTTGATTGCCTGTAAATCTACAATACCTTCCGCTGAATATCCCGCCCCTCATCATTTCAGCTTTTGTTCGTATGAGAGAGTACGCAATCCAATGAGAGATTTCGATGCCTGATGTGCAATACGGTTGTGTTTCGGTCATGGATGTCAGGCTAGCATGGCGTATGCGATATGGGGAGGAACATACGCACTGCGCATTTGTAGAAAATTAGTGATGTTATTTTGTCCGATCGCTCATCGCAATACCAGACATAGGACGCAACGTGCATCCATGAGGCAATATAATTTAACTTAGAGCATTGTTCAATTTCATACCTATGGTCGATCGTGCAATATAAACAAGTGTAATGGCAAACAATATGTTGGATTTTGACAGAATTCCACCGTGTGTAAAGTCCTTACAATTTTAAAGGTATTCGCGACGATGACCAATAATATCTTAAAGCAACTTCAACAAATAATGTCATCACTCAGATTTTAAACGCTGGCTTGCACTAAAAATGGCCATTTATCATAATGTATATTATCGCGACAAAGAGTAATAAATACATATTAACCTGATGTGTAGGGATGAAAGATAAACATTGTGGTCGCATTGAAAACAGGAGAAAGCTATCTACAGATTTTAGTTCCATACTACATGTTTGATTAGAAAGTAACATTGATTCAATAATTTACAATAAATAAGCATGAATTATGTTATCAGGATTGACCCTGTCACTCTGGCTATCAGCATGGCTTCTAACCAAATGTTTTGGCCAATCTTAGAATAATACTTCGTTTGTCCCATTATATGGCATGAAGTAAAATATGATCGCATCAGTCAGTTTAATGTTAAATAAGAGTTTAATCTTTCGACAGGTGGGATTCCTTCATAGGTTGAATACATTTTGGCAGCACGCATAGGAATAAGATCAGACACAGGATACGTGTTAGGATAACTTAAAGACTATTATATACTCTTGATGGTAATAGACGGCTAGTTCAACTTGCCACACTCGGACATGCCTCCGAGATTAACATCACATTTGTTAACTAGCTTGTTGCTAATTTCTCTTAGGCTTCCGTTATTTTCTACTTAGGCTTTTAAAATATCCTGGAGTTCGTAAAAGTTTGGCTTATTTAACGATTTTCTCACGCTTAACGGTCACCATACTCACATTACCTTGTAAATTTAGCAGATATATTTTATTTATAACACGGAGCTATAATGTGGTATAATTATTTACACTAATGGAGTATATTCCATCTGAACAACACTTACCGTATAGGGTTAAGATTACACAGGGTCAATACCATGCCTTTTGATGATGCAACTGAAGATATTTTTTCGACTGGATCGACAATGTGTCCCGCATCTCTTACGGCGTCGGTGTCTTCGGACCATTGTCCTTCTCCAAACAGGACTTTATCAGAGTCACCAGGGTCTTTAGTCACGTAGACGAAGTACCTCTGCATTAGTTTGTAACGGCGATGCCAATCATTGAGGCGTAATCCAAAGCATAAAATTACAGTGATGCAGATGACGACAATAATTATTCTACAGAACGGAGAAAGTAAAAACAGGAGCAGTTGTATGATTAACCCAGGTCGTTTGGCAGTATAATAATAAACAGGGAAATTCGAGCTTATTTTAATAAATAGTACAAAAGAATCTAAAATGATATATCCGAAGACACTGTGCATCTGAGAATGTTGAACATATATTCCTGGATGAAATCAGTGACGACATCCGCATAAGGCCAAATGATAGACAAAGATTCTCATAGCAGTTGGTAATTTAAAATCAGAAAAAGTACTGAGCCTATATATTTCTTTGAACTGGGAATCTGGATGCTTTTTTAATTCAAGTGTATTTCAAAAACTGCCGCTTTCCATCGGTATCTACTCTTCAGTAGCTACAGTGTCATTTTGTATACTTTTAGTTACATCAGTTTGCGATCAGGATTGTTCAAACGGCATTTTTTGCTGATAAGTTCCGGCTGCTTACCTTCATGTTCGTTGAAACTGCCAGTTCTTTTATATGCATTTAGAAATGCTTTCTATTAAAATTTCCTTCTTTATAGCGTTCACGTTTGTGTTTATCACGTTCCGTCGAAACATAAAGTACAGCTGATACATAATTTTAAAACTTAGAGACTGCTCAAAAGCAAACTACAAAATCTCAATTAAGGGTTACTGACAGTTCAAATATATCGAATATCCGCGGTTAGTTACATGTCCTAATTTGGAATTACCGCTTAGAATCTCAATATCTTCATATACACTTGTTTCACTAATATTCTATTAAGGTCAAGCGGATTGCTCATAACTAGACTTTGAAAAGTTATTTTAAAGGTTTTATGAACAATGAAGTTTTAAGATGTTATTCGTTAGCGATTCAAAAATGTACCCACAAACGGCCCCTGGAATCCAAGCCAGTGAGATTTAGAGAAGTCTAAAGCAATACCTAAAGGTGCCCGCTAGAATCGCTCTTTCGATGATTCCAACTTGGATCCGCAGATCCTAGCAACGCAAGAAGCAAAAGAAGTTTACGAAATATTCGTCGTATTCAACGCGCTTCCAAATCGGAACGCCTGAAGTAGTAGGCTGCATTTGCACACTTTGATATCCGGTTTGTCAAAATACTTGGAA
Source organism: Dicrocoelium dendriticum (assembly GCA_944474145.2). Lineage (NCBI taxonomy): Eukaryota > Metazoa > Platyhelminthes > Trematoda > Plagiorchiida > Dicrocoeliidae > Dicrocoelium > Dicrocoelium dendriticum. The sequence goes on along the minus strand of CALYDF020000903.1, from coordinate 12,371 downwards.
ATTTTGTCCTCTACGGTGTCATAACTATAGACTCCTGAAAACAAACGTTACGAATTACTTTGCAAATACTACTGGTAAAGGTTCCACATTATAATCTATATCGCTAGGTAGTAGCGCTTACTTACCGATAAAAATACAGTTGAATTAAACAGTTACTTGTTTTACCAACTTGTCAAATATTGTTCAAAGTATCTTTTGAAAATTTATGTTTTCCTTTAAAGTTTACCTCTTTACATTCGCGTACTTTCGTTTAAATATTAATTTGTTTTTAAATTATATTAAGTCATCCATGCAATCTTATTTCTAGTTTAGTGTTAGAAGAACCGTCGCCAATATTTGCTAAATACGTTAGATTTTACTTCTTTGATCTGTCATATCGGCAGCACAATTTGTTACATCAGGCAACCCAATAAGCATTGCTCATCGGATTTTTCATTTTTTGAAAGGTAGCAAGGAACATCGGATATTTAAAACATTTCACGATTCTCTCACCACATCCTTCGCTTTTTGCGTCAGAACGTAATTCATTTGCCGATCACTATGAAGCTGCTTATAGTCATTACTTTTAAGGCAAGCACACCATATTGTATGCATTACTTGGACATCCATAGCTGCTGCGGTGAGGGCTAATACATTATTTGGTCAATACTTTCCTTCAGCTCCGCACCGCGGATGTGCAACAGGAAAACTGTGAAAAATTATTTCTCGACCTGACAAATTTTTTCCTGAGTATTTCGCTGTTGAACTACAATGTTTATAATAACCGAATGCAAATTCCTTTAGGAAAATACATCACGATACTTATGAATATATTGTCATTGACCGCACGCCAAACATATCTCTAGGATTACCGAAAATATAAAAGCCAAACATGCTTATTGCAGAAAAATTTCATTATCTACGGCTCCAAATTATAGGACTTCTTCAGAATTAGTCACAGTGTAAATCTGCCAGCATATCTGCAGTTCAGTTATTGGCGTATATTTCATGTTTCAGCAAAGCTTGATTCCAATAGGCGTTAAAATGTTTTTAAACGGTTCACATAAATGCATTTGTTTATCCTCAATCTATGTATGCGGATTTACAGGCAAAATTAGAAAAAGCAAATATTTTCCCTATGCAGCTAATGGTCATTAATAAAATTTTGCTTTAAACCAAATCTGCCCATATTAGATTTCATAACTTTCAATAGCAACATTACCAAGTTAGTATTCAATTAAATGGAACTTCAGTCGCCCTTGAATTATCTGCATAATAGTTAAAATCATCACAGTTTTTCAAGCAGCTGCTGCCAAATATCTCGCATATTTCAGCTATTGACATGTACATATATGTGTCCCTGGAAAACGGAAATGACTTCGATGTATGGCCATATGATACCCGTCGTAGTACATCCGACCTGTTGCAAGCTGTCCATTGTCAATAAGCTCTCATTTATAGTAAGCACTAGTAAGAAACGGTTAAAACACACGTGTTCCAAACATTAGCGTTTTTCGGACTTTCATAATGCGTGATGAGATGATGAGATCACTACTCCTTAGAATCGCATTAATACTAAACGTGAATATCTTGCTAGCAGATAAAAAACGCTTACTCACTGAAAGTTATCCCGCTAGCTAAAGCGCAAGAATATGTATAAATTTGCTGTCACTTTGCTAAGATTAAGGCGGTATCACATATGAATGAATGCTATTAAAAGCTTGTAAGTTGCTCAACTAAACAAAAGAAGCACACCTATGTCCGAGGATACTAAAATTATTGCATAGGTGAAAATCTTAGCACAAGCACGAATCTGCTCGTATGGCTCATTAATATCAAGTATAGTTCTATCTGCATATTTAATGAGCCGCATGTACTGGCAAAGCATGTGAGTGCTTTCATCCGATGACAATCGGTATTTTCTTTGTCAGCCAGCTAGGAGTTAAATCTTGAATTTTTTAGAGATAAGATTTTGCCTGCGTCGAAAACAATCTTGGTGATGAGCTAAATAAATCTGTAATACCTTCTTCTGTAGCCAAAGGGGTAGAGGTTTCGGCTACGATTTCAATGGTCACGGGTTCGAGACCTTCTATCTCCATCTGATGAGATGAAATTACATTGAAACGCATCGTGGTTTTGCAATGTTATCGGACTGGCAACACCCAGTTTCCATCTGCTTTGACAATGGTTCCAGTGGTCGCCGTGACTAAGGTTCAATTCAATGTGAACCACAGTCCATTACATTGAGATTGCGCGTCGCAATCCAATCACACAACGTGTAGTTCAAACTTCACCCACCAATTAGGCGTCATTTAGTTATGCTCTTTCTCCGTAGTGTCTTTAAATAGCTTAAATGTATGCGTGAAAGTTTATATGTTCTTAGCTTTTAATACTCATTCTATTTGATGGGTCAATTTTAAGCTCTATTGTAAATAGAGTGCGACGCAAAACACCAATGTGAAGTGAACCGTGGTCAGTTGGATCACTGGGACCGTATGAACCAGTAAATTGTTGTGCTTTACGCACCCAAAAGGAACGCAGTGTGTTTTTGGGCGGACAATGCACAGACAGTTTGTTTTTCAAACCAAACCTCCATCACCACTTCCTATTTCATGTAGGCCCAGTGGTGGTTGGCAAGACTTCTTAATATTTTTTCGTGCTTTTTGACTATTATCTTACCAACTCTCTTAAGTAATGCATAACTGTCGTGTAAATTATGGTTTCTCCGCACGCCTGAAAAATGTCAATTTTTCCTCGAATATTATCAGGCTTATGATGGAAGAGTTATTGTCGCATCCCGATAAGGACTAGCAGATAAAACAATCGGGAACCATCGATCCACCAAACCCAGTTGAATTGACATGCTGCACAACCATTTGACCTGCACCATTTCGACCAACGTTGCTGCTATTCGATACTCTTACATAACACATACACAAAAAACTGTTATAATTTAAGTGTTGGTACATAAAACAAAAAATGCTTCGGTAGTATATAGACATATAGACAGAAATATACAACAATCACTGCCTCCCTTAGTTAAACTAAAATTAATTGCGCTCCTCATTAGCGTTTGAAAAATAACTGGTGCACTATTTTCAAAAAAATGTAAGCTGTTTGCCAATTAAAGAAGGCGTACGTTAACAGTGCATTGCACTATATCTTAAATATAAACATTGCCGTTTACAACAAGGTCTAATTAGCGTTGTTGTAAAGAAGCACTTCAATACAACATAAATCATAATGTGTCCAATTAATTTGACACCGAGTAGTAGATTATGAAGTATTCATTCAAATGACCAGTTAGCACTAACGAATTTCTTTATTTAATGCTGGATACCTTCGTAGGAAATAGCAGGTTTCACTTATATTTATGCTGGTTTGTTAGAAGGATTATGCTTTTAGTCTCGCAGGTGTGTTCCGTCTTCTATGTTTAACTAGCGTTTGACTATATTTTGTTTACTATACGCCAAGTACAAAGGTTTTGTGTCGCAGGCATATAAAGTAAGGTGAAAGGGTTACACTGTTAAGCCTGTCAGCTACAATTCGCTGATTGTTTCTTGATATGTCGAGGTGTTTAACTCAGAACATTAACAACATACGTGCCATGTTGGAAATGATTTCAATTCGGTTGTCGGCTAAATGCGAAAGCTAACTGGTGTATATACGCAGTGGAATCCGGTATATGTACCCAACTATCCAATCAACATTTACGTACGCCCATATCCACAATGAGTTAAAAGAATGCCAGAAATTCTTAAATTATTGCGTCAAATATCACATAAGATAGAATTGTCAATATTCCTCCTTTAGAAAAAAACAATTTTCTCCTAAACCGTTGGTCTATAATTTTCAGCTTGATTGCAATGTCTTTACTAGTCAGGTGTGCAACAGCGTTAGTATAGCAGATGAAGCAAAGCTAAGAATTTTTTTTTCTTCCAACGTCAAGGAGATAAATTAAGTAAGCGACTACAGCCGGTACTGTACTTTAATTAACTACGCTGAATTTCGGTAACGGTTAACACTATTGATCTCTGCAACATCTTCTCGGTTTCAAAGCAAATATAATTTTTAAGCTACACATCACTTGGTTTCGCCCCCGAGTTCGCATCTAACCAGTCTAATTGTTAAGAACAACAGGCGACGAACATCAGAAATCGATGGTAGACATAGTATTACAAAACAAATGAGTCGAGTCAGGATAAAGCACGTTTAAACATGGCAGCCTAACATTGCCTGTGCGCCGTCTGATCAGAATACAATAAATATCCCCAGGAAAATGCAATATCTTCAATCATCATTTACAACGTTAACACAAAAGCACCGCACGAGTTAATTCCTGATACATTTCCCTCTATATTGTAAGTACGTACGAAAGAACATGAGCAAATTTATGGTATCATAAACAGTTGATACGTTCGGATGGCAACTTCATTGATATACACACACGGATATACACGCACATCACCATATTACAACCAGAGTAAAGCCAGTGTGATGAACCTGTCCTTCTGTACTCACAGACATTTGTGTTAACCATTTTCCGAAAATTTCTTCGGGAAACAGTCGCTTCAGTTATCTCACAAACCATCTCCCAAATTAGAGCATGAATCTGTTAGAATTGCTAGTCAAGATAAAATGCAAATCCGCCAAATTTTGCTTGTAATTGGACTCTCTTGAAAGGTGTCCAAACAGGAAACAATTCCCTACTGTATAGTGTAAATATCTCCGTGCTCCCAAGCTCCAGTCGAATGCTAGAAAATTAAGACGGATCACCCAGCGCTTTCTTGAGGAATCCATTGAGGATAAAGCAATTCTGATAGCTGAACTCTTACAAATAAGAATAACTCGACAAATTTAACGATATATTACCTAAATTTAAAAGGTTTGACCACGATACTGTGCATAAAAGTGGAAATCTGGACAGAGCGTTTTGAAAAGACATTGAAGCACTAACTATGATTATCTATTTTAACTTTTGACCCATAAAGGTATGCTACTAACCTCACAGCTACCTACTTAAATCAACTGCAAATTGAGGCATTGTCCTCTGGTCTAAAATGCATGTTCCACCGAAGACTATGAACAAGATAGAAAATCAGTCAATTTACTACAGAGTAATTGATAGCCTCACGTGAACCTCCAGAGATAACAGTCAGTGGTAAGAAGCCAGTCCTTTTCATTCAGATTATTTTATCTCAATACCGAAATACGATCTAGTGAAAATGATCGTCCCGCAGTCCAAAAGGTTGATATTTTAAAACAGCTGTTATTCATGGGAAAAGCAGTTTCCTTTTGATCAGAAAAGGGATTGGGTGCTGTGGTGCCAGGTGGATACACCTACGTGGAGATGATGATGACAACTAGTGACCACAATGCTTCCAACCGGACAAAAGCCATGGCAACCATACAGAACCATACAGAGAGACAAATAAGAAATTGCAGACTTTGTTGGAAAGGAGGGTTATTAACCCTGCAACCGCAATATCCTTAAGACCTATGGTATATTTTCACCTCAACTCCATGATTTGCCAGAATAACGCAAGGTTGATGTCCCAGTGAGACCAACGAGATCCATGAGCAACTCACCGGAATACAAGCTGGCAAACTGGCTACTGGTATTACCAGAGGTAGCTAGAATGCCGGTGATTAAGCACAGCTGAGATCACACTTCAGAATTAGCGGAACCGTTTGATGTTATTCAGCTAGGTGAATGGTCTAAAGCTATCACCAATATATTCTCACGATTAAGTGATGTGTCGTTGAGTGAGACTATCCAGATCACATGCAAACATGTCACTGAGAGACAACCAGACCTAGCTCTTCCAAAGTCCGAAATAGAACGACTTCTGCTGCTATGCAGCTAAAAGTAAAATACTCATTTTCAAAAGCAAAGGTTTCGGCAAGTGATTGGCGTTGACATGGGTAGTTGAGTTGGACTGCTGTTATCGGATGTATACATTGCTCACCTTGAAAATCAGGTCAAGGATGAAATCTAACCAGTAGCGTACAAATAGAACGAGAGCAGAATGAGCGTCTGCGGTTCCTTGACGTACCCATCGAGCGCAGAGCCTATGGATCAGCACGTACATCGGTATAACGTTAGTTGACGTGGAATGGCAAGTATTTGAATTTCCACCGATACTTAACCAAGTGCTACGTCAGTCGTACTGAAATTCCGTGCGTTGATGAAAAGGTGGCTATTATATAGGTAAGAGGCGTAAGCGCTAAGGTGCCGGCTAAAATTAGAATTATAAGTGGCCAGTCTTTTAGATCGATCCAAAGTAGATAATTCACCTGTAATGGTATGGCAGTGCTTTAGTACATATTTCATTGCCAAATAAATGCAAGCACTATAGTAATTGATTTGTAGCGCAGAGTACCTGCAATCCAGATGTATGAAGACAGATGGTTAATGAATTGCAAGCGGAATAAATACCATGAAAACCGCAGGCTGAAAAGGAAGATCATAAGCTCAGCTAACCAAATATCTGCGCCATCATATGAGTTTTCGATACCCATTAATCATCTACTACCGTGCGATTTAGTATGTAATTATCAAGGTTTTCAGTGCAAATCGCACCAAGCACACACACACACACATGACGTGCGTGCTCTCGGGTCATTTGGATTATTCCCATCTGCTCGCAGCGTTGTCACTGTAGGCTAATTCGATCCGGCGCGATGTGCTCTTTCCAACGCGCAGCGTATTTCGAATCCACGCATAACAGACGACTAGCTCCCGTCGACTTTTACATTTTCCCTTTTCTCTGTGGAGGTTTACGCGAGGAAATTTTCCGTTTGCATCCTACACCACAAATTGCGACCTTTTTGGAAACCCAACATAAGGGCTCTTTAACAGCTACACGACTGCTTTTATCGATGACCGCGTAAGGCGGATACAGGCAGCAATTTAAGGGATCTACCGCTAATCTTTCGATTGTGTCTCAGTCATTGAGGCTGCCACTTCAAATCAACCCACCGGCCACACACCACTAGTGCACACCAAGAATCGCTCTGGCCAGATCGATAGCCTGTGCTTCGTTCCGATGCCTGTCTGGATTCACCTGCAACCGTTTGTGACCTGTCATGAGGAACGCCAATGCTGACCCGACTGCTAACTGGTGTGTCATTGGAAAGGTGAGACAACAACAACACGTTTGGAATTGGTAGAGGGATGGCGTTTCCAAAGCCACAGCGTGTGCAATCCCGAGGCGGCGATTCAAATAATTCACTGCGGTGCTTTCTTTTTGTTACTAATCAAATCGCACAGTTTCAGAGCGTTGCCAATTTTACCAGCATTATATTAGACGTGGATTTTCCGTTAAGGATCAAAAGTTAGCACCCATTGTCTTAGCTCCTCTGATTAGTTTCAGTGTATCTTTCTTCGGTTTCATTATCAAGTCTACAGTAAGGACACGCTTGATGAGAAAAAAAGTATTATAGGTCAGGATGCTTCCATTTTAGTTCAAAATCTGAGACAATATACTAAGGTACTTCGCACAAAGATTGGAAGCAGTAGTAAAGCAAATACCCGAAGCAGTGTAGCACTGTAGGAAATTCCCTTGGACTACAAGCTGACCTGAGAAAGACGCCTGAAAATGTCCATCAGTAGCTAAAACTGCATTCGCTGAACTTGCATTTAAAGTCGACATGCTCACATCGATATTGTAACCTTTGCAGAGTTTAGCTGTCTTATCTAATCGCCCACAAATATTGATAGAATGAACCTCATGAAGTGCAGTGTACTGATAGACTCCATCTCGACCGAATTACACAATCGAGTACGCTGTTAACGCAACGCGGTGGGATTTAATGTGCCAGACATTTTACCTTTAGAAATTGTTTAGAAAGTGCTTCTCACTGCATGCGGTATGCAATCTAGTTGGTCTAGCTGCATCAGACTACGCAAAAATGTAATAGGTTACGCGTGTCCCTACTTTTTCAGTTTCAAAATGAACTTATTGCTAAACAATTTATTCAAAAGCGCAATCTCATTATGCTAAATACAACTTTCAAAAGCATGAAAATTATGGAGGATAAAACCCGCTACAACGATAGATAAGGAGCAGAACGTTTGAAGTAAAACAAAATACCCAACAGCCATATGGCGCACCGCATCCAGTTGATATTGCTCAACTTAGTCGCCAACAAAAATTAGAGAATAATACTCCGCTTGCTGCAAATAGGGACGAAGCGGTGAATGATAAAGTGATTTTTTGAAATTAACGAGGAGTCGCATGAATATCCTGGCCAATCTATTGCATTAGATGCTGTGTCGGGTAAAACAATTAATTCTCTCACTTCAGAGCTACGATCAACGTCAGATGCAAAATTGCTTACTGGAGGACCTCCACTAGGCCGGTTTCACGGCTAAGCATGATAAGGCGAATATGCCCAAAACGAGTACAATCCACAAAACTAGTGATGTGCATGGTGCTTCCACTTGGATAATCAGTTCTGGCAGTAACATAGGTTTTCCTAATACTCTTTACTGTATGCGAAGTGACAACAATGGGTATCAGCGAATAACAGTTGCTAAATCTCAGTTGCATGCAAAACCTCTACCTCAAGCATCGAACTGTCATATCCCGCCTAAATTCTACTCTGGCCATTGTCCAAGCTCATCGAGAATATCGATGGATCCGGTCAAATTGATTAGTAGTAAAATGACGGTTGACCTAGATTTGGCGCAAGCATCATTGTGCGACAGTGTACCGTCATTTTGTTTGGATAGACGTACATCTATTGGTCCTAAAGTTATGGAAGACTTGCCGCCATCTTTGTAGCTTACACACGGTGTCATTGGATATCAATAATTTCCGATTCGATCAAAGAACCACCTGGATTATGCTGATGTTGGTGAGTGGATTGACACCAGTGTGCCTCCACCGCGTATAGTGAAGCCTTGTATATCGAACGCACTTAAGCGGATTTTACCCATAGATGGAAATAACAACAACCCAATGCGTTACGTAATCAACAGTCTGTTAGCGACTTGATGCAGCGGACCCTACCAAACTCTCCAGCTCCCACAGGCTATTGCAGAAATCATGGACTCTTTCCCTCAAACCATTTTCTAGAGGGCCATACTCAGTCGCAACCCCTCCGCTGTGGCCAACTACAAACCATTTTCCACCGTTGCAAATACGCGCATTTTTCAACAATTTCTAACCTGGGTCCATGCACATCGCTTGAAACCCCAGTGTTTATGATACGACCTAAAGAATCTTCCTCATATCTCACATCTATCATAGTATTTTTGAAAAACATTCGCTCTCTTTAATCTTAGATCCACACACTACGCTCATTTGTTTCAGTGAATAATCCTGATATAATATTTATAAATGAATCTTGGTGCCATAATTGCATGTCTAACAATCAGTTAACTCTTTTCGGTTATAACAGGTTTATGAGAATTCAGCCTAGTCGTCGACGTGGTGGCTGTGTAATTTATCTGAAAAAATTGTTCTCAGCAGCACCCTTCGATAACCCAGTGTTGAACAACGTTCAGGAATAACTTTGGCTTACAATATCTGGTAATCTGCAGCAGCTGCTTATGAAATGTATATACAGCGCACCAAACTGCAGTCAAGAAGACCTAGAACACTTAACGCTTGCATTTGAATATGCCGCTAGCCTACCATTTATACATAAGATTATTGGAGGTGATTTCATTCTACCTTTGATTTCATGGCCCACAGGAACAGTTCCTTTGAAATACCAAAAACTTATCTCCTGTATCCAAATGAATGGTTGGCAACAACACGTCTCCCAACCTACCAGAGGTGAAAGTACTCTGGATCTAATTTTTTCATTAGGCATACCTTCAATCAGTGTTAATGTTCTTGATGGATTTCCAGGGAGCGATCATCGCGTGATCAAATGCCGCCAATACTACGCATGGCCGATGTACAGAAAACAATGCATTATCGTCTCTTCAGTTCTGTCAGCTGGGACTCTTTCAAGGACCTGGTTCGTTCGATGAATTGGGATGAATTCTTTTTCTCTTCATGTCATCAACATGTGACTAACCTGTTTTATAGTATAAGTAGCTTCTGCATCGATTCAGCAGTTCCACTAACATGTGCTTACCAAACTAAGATAAATCCGATCGCAAGACGTTGAAGGCAGCACGAAACCTTCATAAGATTCGGCAGACATTCAGGTCAACTGATGACTTTGCGCTATTAATACAGCAGTCGAAGCTCGTCGAAGAACAGAGGCATCAATGTGACAAATCTTTCATTCTAGAAGTGTATAAAGCTCTGAACGGCCCTAGCAAAACAGCTGAGCTAGCCAAACTATTCCGTGCCTGGGGTTAGCGTTGCAACGACAATTTCAATTTTATCACCACGCCTGATGGAACACACCACGTGATATCTACGAAACTTGCAGCGCTTATTTTGCCGATTCAATGCTCAATGAACCACCAGAAACACCAACATCTATCATGCCGCACAACAGTGATGATATATGCAGAGTGGAATTCACTATAGCGAAAATTACTTGTCAAGTCTCTCGCTTTTTCTCATCAACTTGCGCAGGTCCTGATGGAAGCTCTTCTTGTTTACAAAAAGCAGTAGTAGTGACTTCCTTCTGCTTTTGCTTAATATCTTTACAAGCCCTTTTAACAACAGAGTATACGCCCTACTCAATGGAAAACATCTGTCGTTATTCCGCGACATAAAAATGGCGCTGCCCACGAGGTTAAAAAAGTTCGTCCCATTAATCACCTACCCATCGTATCTAGAATAATGGAAGGGATAGTGAAAGTTGAAGTATTTATATTCTTGAACCAAGCTAATATTATCAGCAATTCGCAACACGGCTTCATGCAAGGTCGATCCTGCGCAACATGCCAGACTGACTTTTTAACCACATAACGGCTGACATTGATAACGGAATCAGTGTTGTAATCCTGTTCCTGGATATGCAAAAAAACTTTGATAGAGTGCCTCGCAGAAAGTTACTAAACAAACTGAAGGCTTTAGGCATTGGAGAACCGATGTTCTCTTGGCTGTCTTCAATTCTGGTTGGTAGACAGCAGGTGCTGCTGATAGTCTACCATTACTCTAAACCAAAAGCAATCACTAGTGGAGTGATTCAAGGGAGTGTTCTTGGTCGACCTCTTTTTCTAATTTATATTAACGATGTATTCCAGAGAATAAGGAATGGTGTTGCGTTTATCTTTGCAGATGACATAAAAGTTGTCTCCGCACAACCACGTGCAAATACGCGGGAAGCTGTATGTCTCATACAGGATGGCCCATCTGCACTTGACTCCTGGTGTCAACTGTGGCAATTGTGATTTGCCTTTAACAAGTATAATATTTTGTCATACAAACTCCGTACCGCCAAACAGTTTATTATTACAAGGTGCATATATCTCGCAATGCAGTGCAGTGCACGACTTGGGTGTGCGATAATCAGTCATGTTTAACTTTTCTGAACACTGTGACTTTCAAGTTTCGAAAACCATGAAGGCCATCGGATATATCTGCCATCATTGTTATCTCACGGAATCGCGTATATCGCTTTACAAAACATATGTATTACCGTGGATGGAACACTGTTCAACGGTACAGTCTAATCTGCAGAAGTCTGACCAGCGCGCTCTTGACAGGGTCCAGAGACGCGTCACGAAAAAGCTATGTGGATATTCCTCAAAGTTGACATGCAGAGAGTAATGTGCTAAACTTGGATTTGACACAGTTTGGCTTCGGATTATAAAGCTGAACCTATATTTTATCTTTACAGAATCATAAATTGTCAAATTCGCCATCTTGAAATCTTTAAACAGCAGATATTCAATAGGTAACAAAGAGGTAAAGTCATGGTTTCAAAATTTACTACGAGAATCAGAGTAAGTTTCTTTCTAACCCAATACTCAAGGATTTGGAACCCAGTTCCAAATGAGTAAAGAACATGTTAGACGCTTTGCAATTTTAAGCTTGCGATTAGTAAGTATTTAACCGTCCAAAACGTGATTAAGGTGTTGGAGACATCACAGTCCCTAGATAACGCTTTCGAAAACGGATTCCATGGTGCATGAATAAATTTCCGAAACACATGCACATAACGATTCGGACAACAGCCCCTTTCATTAGATTTTTTGCTTCTCGACCCATATATCGGTCATGTGATTGTGAAGAATCCTGATTTAATGGCAGGAAAAAATAGTAGAGCGATTCTGCTTACTCTGTTACCTAATTTGCAATTGCGTCCATGTTTATCTCTGAAAATGTATTAATGAAATGTCATGGAAAACTTGTACCATTATTTGATCTGTACCTATTAGGGAACAGCTTCTCGCATCGTCGGGGAATATACCAGTTATTTATTTATTTATATAATACGGTGATTTGCTTGGGATAATTTATCTGACATCC
>CALYDF020000902.1:0-19707 GCA_944474145.2 Dicrocoelium dendriticum | reverse complement strand
AATAGCAGGAAGCTATATTCCTTCTTTCGCCTCTTCAAATTGCTTTAATTCAGCTCTCTAAACTTTCTTTGCTTTCTGCTTTGTTTAATTCATCGACGGTGATCAACCCAGTACACCGCATGCCATCAACCTCGATTTCAAGAGTGCGTTCGATCGATGCTGTTCGAAACACTTGCTCGGAAACGTGTTCCCACGAAATACGTGAACGTCCTTCGTGCTATATACTCGAACACTACAGACCGCGTCAGTGCCTACGGTGTCGTATCGGATAGCTTTCCGAGTACAAGTGGCGTTCCTCATGGTTGTCCGATTTCCCCGTTTTTGTTCAAGTCCGTCGTGGATTCTATCATTGAGTGTTTATATACGGAATCTCATGATGTAGGCGTCGAAGTGCTGCTTGGTGAAAGGTTAGTTAATCTGGATTATTCAGACGATATCATCTTGCTTTCCAACGATGTTTCTGAGGTACAATCAACTCTGACTAGCTTGTTCAGGGTGGTCCCATTATTTGGTATGCCTTTCGCACCTTCGAAGTGCCAAGCGTTGCTGCAGGAACATCAACCACTTGATGACCCCTTGATGCTTGCTAACGAGGAATTCGAAGCGATTGATCATTTCACTTATCTTGCCAGCTGCATCAGCCATGACGGGCGCATAGAAACTGACGTCAACTCAAGCATTGCAAAGGCCAGAGCTGCTTTCTTGAACCTGCAGCATCTTTGGCGAGAGAAGGGATTTCCCTCCGTCTGAAAGGCCGTGTATACAAAGCCCGACTTAGGACCGTTCCGTTCTATGGCAGTGAGACTTGGCCCCTTTGGTCTGAAGAACTGAAGCGCCCTAAATAAATAAATCAATAAATAAAAGTAAACGTGTTATTCCTCGACATTGCGAGGCACAGACCAATTTAGTTTTCTTATCAATACGTACAACGTGATCACATAGTTAATTTTACGTGTTTAGTTCAACGGTTCCCATATGGGTTTTTAAAGTGATTAGCAGTTTGAAAATAGTAGAGAGATTAAAAAACTGGGAGCAATACTAAATGTAGATTTCACGTAAATTTCAAGTAAAATAATACGGTTATCCATGGAACTGAGCAGAGGGAACTGGCTTCTGTGAAGGACATTTTCACGATGGGTTTCACCCGCACTTCCTTGCTCCAATTGGTTCTGTGCCGATGAAGCAAAATAGTAAATAGACCATCCGATTGGTTATCAAATATTTTTAAGGGCTGTTTTATGTGGACATTATAGGCGATGAAGCCTCAGCCCATTCCGCCATGCGGACCAATCAAGTGTGGAACATTTTTGTTTTAATTCAGCGCGACAGTAGCAATATGATTTGCATGGTATACTTTTTATTTTGAAAGCTGTAATCCGTCACCACAAGAGATCACCCCAGTCATGACCAACAATAAAAAAAGCAGATAATGTATTAGGAATTAGAGTAAAAGCTGGTCGTTGGTTTGGGTCCGAAGTTAGAGGTACTAACGGTCTACAGTTGATGGTACGCTCTGGCTCAATTAACAAGGAACGCAAGGCCTTTTCACACAATACTTGTTGTATCCTAACTGACAGTAAAACTCGTCTAACCGTTTGTACAATATGTTCCCATACTCCACCAATATGACTTGCGGCCTCTGGGTTAAAATGACACTGCACGCTGAGTCCTAGCAGTTTATCATTGATTCGCTTTTGCGACCACTTATACGTGGCGGCCCTTAATTCCCCAACCGCTCCCACAAAATTGCCACCGTTGTCAGTAAATAGTTCAGCTAGTGTACCTCTACGGAACACGAATCACATCAACGCTATGATAAAGTCGACCGTATTCGAAGTACTGGATAATTCAATGTGGACGGCTCGCGTCTGCAGTCACTTGTGTATACATCCATACCACTTGTCTCGTTTTATTCCGTACTTGACTATTAACCCCCCCCCCCCAAAGTAATCAACGCCAACATACTTGGAAAATTGACGTCCTTTTTTATTCGAGCTAACGGCTGTAGTGCCATCTACTGCTGACCGGAACTAGGCGATCCGCCTTCTACGTGTCCAAAAACTAGATAGCATCCTTTACTTTAGAAAATCCTTCTACCATCCAGTACTTGCGAGGTAGACTCGCCAGCACTTGTGAAGCGTCTGAATGAGCTTCAAGCCGGTGCTAAAATCTGATGGATAGAGCAGTCACTGGAGGCTTGTGAGATAAAATTACAGGTTACTTGAAAACATTTTCGTATTCTGAGTAAGCCAATCTTCCTCTTATACACAGCAAACCTCCACGTTGTATAGGACAAAGTCGCATCGAACATCCTTGGCGCGCTTTTTCCCTAGGAAGCTATCTTCCTTCTTTTGCCTCTTCAAGTTGTTTTAATTCACCTCCCTAAACCTTCTTTGATTTCTGTTTTGTTTAATTCATCGAGGTTGATCAACCCAGTACACCGTAAGCCATCAGCAATTCCGTAGACGCGACTCCCCAAGTAACTTGAGAAGCGGGTAAGCCAAACAACCGACCTTAGCAAGTTAATGCAGTCAGAGCTTCTGCGAAGTAGGACGAACAGTGGTAACTCTGTTGAGGTAGCCTATACCTAAGCAGTCAAACGCTTGACCTCTACTCCATCAGGTTCAACCAGTAGGACGAGCTTACGTCATTCACCTTCGTCTTTCTCCAAGAACTGCGGTTATTTAAACCAACTGTCCATGGGCACCGATGAGTAGGTGCCCCTCCATAGCTGATCGGTAAGATTGTATCCTGAATTAAACTGTCTCCACTGATACGGACTCGAAAACGCGTGGATGGTCGACAGTCGATTGGTCACAAAGATGTTGAACCTACTAAAATTATGGTTGAAATAATATAGTCACTGTTTGGATGTCGGTCCAGAATCAGCCCTTCGCAAATTTCATTTGAACACTTTTACGAACGTCCTCAATCAATCTAATAGCGAGAATTGCTGCAGGCAACGCCAGCCGTGGAATAAAGACAGCGTTCAGTGGTGTTGCTCTTGACTTCAAATATATTATGGAGCATTGCATGACATTACGAGCGCGAAATTTGGCAAACGTAACTGCGCCATACCCGATCTTTGAGGCATCGCAAAATAATTGTAGTTGTGGTAACTTGACAGAATCTGAGGAGTGGTGCATACTACTGAGAACCCCTAATATTTCTACGGTTCTCACTACATTTAACCCAGCAAGCCGGGATTCTTCGTTCTTACCGGTAAGCGGATCATCCCAAAGTAACTTGTAGGACACAATTTTTGCAATCATGACTTGGTAAGCATCCTGACCAGTACTATCAATCTTAAAGGATGGTAAATAGATGCTACCACAGAACAGATACCTTTTCTTGAATGATACCTTGATGCCACTCCGAAAAGTATCCAAAAGCATCTGCATCTGCATCCCACCACAACCTTAGGGTCCACCCAAACAACCCAGGTATTTCCACTATCGATTTGACAAGCTCAGCGATTTCCGCTGATAGGACTGCGTTGTACACATCGGGTTGCATGCAGATTCCTGTCCACAAACTGAAACCGGTCTTGCTCAACATCTCTCTAATTTTGAGTACGAAGCGGCAAGCTTCCGAAATCGATGATAACAAGATCAAAAGATCATCGGCATGAAAAGTATGGCTGGCCGACGCCGCCACAGTATCCCTGTTGCAAACTTCCCCAAATGACGGCGCTTTGACATAAATAAAAATTAGCGCAGAATGAAGAGAAAGTTGCACAGAATGTATGTACTGTCATCTGGAATTCCAACATACTTAAACCGATCTCGTCATTTTTCCACTAGAGAAAACGCAGTGCGCTCATTTTAACTTTTGGCATTTTCATTTGCATGAACCTATCCTCAATGTCAGTGCACATGGCAACTCTTACAAGTTTAAAGCTTAGCAGTATACTGATAAAGTCCGCCGTAATGTTAGGCCCTTGCAGCAATCGGTCGTTTTGAGAAACCCTTCCGTATTTTGCAGCAAGGTCAGACACCACCCGAAGCTTGATAACGACATGATGTTGCACATACCCCCAAGAGGAATATTGGACCTGTAACTGGTAGAAAGGCACGAGAACAGTTAACCATTTGCAATATTCCTCTACATTATTGACACGTCTCGATCCCGTAGGGCCGAGTTGTTCAGTATTCGTCTGCCTAAGCACTGTACTCTGTACCGAGCAGATTTGTAATTGAGTTCGACCTCCGCAACCTTGTTTCTCTAAATAAGCGCCAATTTGAAATGCCCATCTATCGGCTGCAATGAACTTTTCGCCTCAAAATTATCCATCCGATTAAAGTATTTGCAGAAAAAGGCTGACCTTGACATCCGTGTCGCTGTTCTAGCTGTCAATGTTCTCTTGTAACTTCAGCACCCAAAAATATTCTAACTCGGCATTCCTTCGGAAATTGAACTTTACCATCCGCTAGCTGTGACCACGGAGCTGATACCTGACTAACAGATTCGTTTACTGCGCGCAACGGTAATTACCTTAGGTGATAATCACATCGCGCGTCTTTCGTCTCGCTACCGCTCAATGGCGTCAAATGAAACCGGCAAAATGGGATTCCCGACAAGTAATGCAGCACTCTGTTTGCATTTTCTTTGAACCAAGATTTATCTGAACACCAGTTTTTTTTACAGTAGACCTTACTGAAACAGGCTTACGTCGTAGCCGCTGTCGAGTAAAGGGTATGTAGTAACCGAAAGAAAGGGTCTTTCTAGTTGTATCGGCACAATTCCAAGCGTAAACTTTCCGCATCACTACAGGCGGCGTGACAACTGCCAGGGTTCTTGCGCGGAGAGTCCGATGCGCTTACCCCCTAGGATGGACTTCGATCTGTATATAGCAGGGTGTAGTGGTTTCCCTTACATTTGGCTCAGTTGTATCCTCTACTCACTTGGCAAGCTGCTGCTGGGTGACCAGGATTGATGCATAAGCAGCACCTGCCCTTCTCTCTGAGGAGCACCCAAGGACCCGGAAGGTTATAGGCCGGAAAATTTGGGCAGGATTCCATCATGCGCCTATCGTCACAAAATACTGACGCCTTCCGGCTGCACCGGTCAGCATCAGTATATAGAGTGACAGTAGCCTCAACGTTTCCATCCCTTAATCTAGATGGTTCCATGGCATCTCTTGCTTTCGCAGGGCGCTGGAGTTTTCTATATGCCGAACTCTGCTACGGGCAACTCGGACTACAGCGGCGACAAAATCCGCAAGGTTCCTGAAAAGTATCACCTGGCCAACTTGAAAGATCACTTCTGCTGTATAGACCACTTTGACTGCAAGCATACCAGAAGCACCTGAATCAACCACTCAATGATAGTCACTGAGTATAAATCTGCGGCAAACTTCATTTGCGACAGAGCCAGGTAGCAATTCTCTATTTTTAGTATAAAAGGCGCAGCAATATCAAACCGGAGAACAAGCTATGAATTAAGGACAGAGCTACCAGGTGTGACTGAATGAACAATTCATAAGGATGTTCCGAGCCCTATCATAAGCTTGTTCAGTGGGTAACATTACACACGCACTGTTAGCCTCATTAGCGCTACTTTTACAATAATAAACAACGTTAAGTAAACGCAGGCCACTGACGCCTACTAGATTCTAGACAAAATATTCAAACGAGTTACGTCAATCTTTCCATCTCAACATTAGGAAAGTGTACAAATGATTGATAAGTTTATTGCGACTATTTAGCAGAGGGCAGTTGGACCATTCCTGCTGGCACACTCTTTTGACTTACCTTCAAGATGGGTTCATCTGCATACATCTAGGATCTGATAGTTGCCCAGCACGCCCTAACGCGCTTTGAGGTCTAATTGCAGTTTTGCATTCTCAAACTCGGCTTCAGCCTTTAATTTGTTGAGTTTGGATAGCCTAAGTAACGTTAAGGTCTTATGCGAAACACTACCGGAATTACTAATAACACTATGATGCCATCCAAATCAGAATAATCATCATCAACAATGGACAAACTTTCGACTTGCCGCGAGTCTTCAGTCGGTGTCAGGATATTAGCAGGTCTCTTCATCACAGGTATGGTGAAATTCAGTTTTGATCCAATGCAATTTTGCCACGATTCAAAATTTAGTTGAAACGCGGTTCTCCAAGAGTTCAGTCCGAAATCCGAGCAACTCTCGTGTTTAAGACTTGGTAGATAGCTACTTATTTGCTGAATACTGAATTGATGCCTCGTCGCATTTGGATGGCGTAAAGCAGTAAAAGCGTGCAGTACTATTGCTAGATTTTATTGATACCACAAATTAATAAAGGACCCGCAAGAGGAAGCCTGTGTATCAACGCTGTCAATGTTGCTACAGCCTAGTAGTCGGTTATTCAGTGTTAGTATTGATTAGGTATTGCCTATTCTTTTCAAACTGACTGGTGCAGCTGTTAATCGTGTCAGATGACTACCTGGCAGATCAGTGCATTTGATTGAAAGCATTGGTAATCATTTGTAAAACATCGAATGCCCTACCCGTATCTGTTATCGGTGCTCCCGCACTGACAGAATTAAAAGCGCGAGTTGTCCGTGCACTGATTTCGCTGTGCCATCCAACATGACTCAGCACGCATGGATGAACCCAAATTGTCCGTAAACTCAAAGAAATACGTTCCAGTTTTGTCACTGCACTTATGTGTTCACCATGATGCGGTAAGATTTGTTACCAACGTCTCATGTTTTCATTCTTTATGAATACTGTATTGAGTTCAGCAATTAAACACCTAAAGTTTCTGACAATTTCTCTATATTACTCACGAGTAGCGAAGTGAAAGACTTATCTGAAGTCCTCTATATGTTGAAAATTCACCATGACCTTTCTAAAAGTCCTGTAAAGCTTACGCTTGTCCACCCCCTATAAAACAATTACTCAATTGTCAGTTTCGCGTGTTTAATTTCCTTCAAATTCTGTGTTGGTTTTTTGTGGTATCTCGAGGTGGCTAAGTTTGATACGACTGCTGATAATTTGTCTGCCTGACTAACAAACTCCACCAAAATTGCTGTCTCTAGGGGATCGTGAACCTTTGCTGTAGGTACGGGTTACACGGTCTTCTTCAATAGGTTAGACACAAACTGCATCCATTCAGATTGGAGTAGACTGCAGCACATTCGCCGCCGTGTGTAAACCCTGTACGCATGCTTATCTAAATAGTTAGACTAGAATGTTGCTACTGCGTTTGGTAAAACTGTGTTAGTCAGCAATGTTTAAGTAACTTAGCGCCTAGCCGCATGTCTCCCGGTCTTATTCCCATGGGTCAACACTGCATTTGGGTGAGTTGCTGGAGCTGTGTGATACAGCGCTTACCACCCATATGCACCCTTTGGGAGCAGGAGTCCTGTGGATTTCCTTTGGAGGTCGAAATGACAGCGAAATCCGAAATCGTCAGTTAACTCAGAAGGTAGCTGAACATGTGCCGATGTGGGTGGAGCAACTGCTGAAGCAACAAAACAGCGTGGATCCGAGGATTAACAGGAGTTGCGCATCATCTGTCACAAAGCAGCTCTTGGCATCCCGACCTCAGGTAAACCCGGAGAATGTGTTCAAGTTGCTTTACGCAACAACACTCCGATTATCTTTCCAATTGCTGAGGCTTTGCTAATTATGGTTTATCAACCTGTTTTGTATGCACAGAAACTATTATACGTTCAATTAGGTTACCGTGGTCTTGATTTTGACATTTTGCTTAATGTGCCAACTTTTCTCCCTGTATTTAACTGTCCATAAATCCCGCTTTCATTGTGTTTGCGACTAAAGAGAACACTCGACATTTTAACTTATCGAAACGAATGACTTTTCACTGCTCCGACGAAACAAATTTAAATAAATAGCACCACCCATAATAGTATTTAGTTTCTCGTTCCTTAACTTCAAAATCTATGCAAGTATTTCTGCATTATATTTCAGCTAATAAATTTGAAAAAAGTCAAATTTTATTTTATTTTTATATAAACACTTTCTTAGTGGCTACGTGCACAATGGAAACAACAATATGAACATATTGATACTAAGTGTCAACTTGAATCTTCTTTGTGAATTACTCTTTCTTGACTGGACCTGCAGCCTAAATGCCAACTGTGATCGTTATTTATATGGTTTACTTCGAACAGAATAATATCTTTTGGTTTTACCCGTCTCTATTCACTTCGGGGCGACTAAAGCTGCGTTCTACTTATCTGGCGGAAAATAGATACATGAAAAGTGATTGAGCTGATTTAGATTCAGCTATGCAAGCACATATTGATTTGTTTATGTGCATTGACGAATCGCTGAAACGAGGTAAATTTACATTATATTTTTCTTCCACTGACACCTATATTATGCGTGCGACGCACGGACACTAAAATTAGGATATTCACAAGAAGGACTAGTATCCAATGAAAGGGCTGTTGACACTTTGATTGTCTTCAGCACCAAGCACTTATGTACTTTCCACGCACTTCGCACAATCAGAGTGTGTACAATCGTGCCTGGGATATTTGTTTTCCAAATAATTGGTTGCCGGTAATTTATCAAGAATACTTGTGTTTGTGTTTGCAATGTCATTATAATATAATGTCATTAATAATATAAAAATGTCATAATGTCATTAATGTCATTAATATAATGTCATTATAATGTCATTATATAATGTCATTAATGTAATGTAATATCATATAATGTCATTAATCTTTGCTGAACGGTATTGAAATGCACTTTAATTCATTCTAGACCACGACATTCTCTTCTAATATAACTTGGCCTAATATGCGGAAACTACTGAATAACTGCACCCATGGTGGTTAAATCCAGAACCATTATTTTTTTATTTTTAATTAGAAATGTGGTGCAAAGTGCTGTGTCCCATCATTTTGAAAGAAACATTGACAATATGTTGCTAGCTGGAAAATATGTCGAGCCAATTAGCCGTTTCACCAACAGCGTCGCTGAACCCAACTTACGTTATTTCTTACTCAAAGTCTCTGACTCGAATCTCCTCGAAATTGATTAACCAAACATTACCCAATGAAATAAATTAATTCGCAGACAACGTAGGATTTCTCGCTTTTCAAACTATAATTACCCTTTGATATAGTCACAGCTCGCATCTGCCCGGGGGCCAAAATTGGATAAGCATTATCGCTTATCAGCGCATGTCTGAAATTTGAATCGTTCGCATATCAATCAACGGGTGTTTGTGGATGAACTCAAATTGCGTGTACTTTGTTTACGACCAGAACCTGCATCAAAGCTCCACTTTTAAATATTTAATCAGCAAAAAGTAAGCTTGCTTTAACATTTTATAGCAGTCACAAATCCAGAGTGAATTTAGTTTTACAAGGTGAGAGATCGTAAATCCTATGCGACATTGCTAATTCTAGGATATGGGTTAACTTATGATAATCAGTGTTCTGAAGCTATATTTAACATATTTTTTAAAGCGTTAACAAAGTTTACCATTAATTTAATTTTTAATTAATATGCTGCTGTTTTTCACACTACACTTGAAATCCTGGGTATACGATAATAAATCCCAGTAATATCAGCTTGATTTATGTTGGTCAATGTTTATAAGACTATTGCTAGGAACAATTGGTTTTGTTTAAGATTTGAACCTTGATAGTTTCCAACAATTCTTATACCCAAGAAATAGAAAATCTTGGTATGACAGAAAACCTTTCATTTAATAAAAGTCGTAAAATCCAAAATATATCATGTGAAATACCAGTTTGCACAAACATTCAGTTTTGTCCAACTTGTCTTCATTTGAATTTTTCCTAAGCTTTGACATCCGCAGTTACTGTAACCAGCAGCCTGCCTATTTCTGAATACTTGACGGAAGGAATGCAATAGAAAAAAAAAAAAAAAAAAAAAATATTTTTCTATTGCATTCCTTCCGTCAAGTATTCAGAAATAGGCAGGCTGCTGGTTACAGTAACTGCGGATGTCAAAGCTTAGGAAAAATTCAAATGAA
The DNA here is from genome assembly GCA_944474145.2 of Dicrocoelium dendriticum. NCBI lineage: Eukaryota > Metazoa > Platyhelminthes > Trematoda > Plagiorchiida > Dicrocoeliidae > Dicrocoelium > Dicrocoelium dendriticum. The sequence goes on along the minus strand of CALYDF020000902.1, from coordinate 9,743 downwards.
GACAAGTTGGACAAAACTGAATGTTTGTGCAAACTGGTATTTTACATGATATATTTTGGATTGTACGACTTTTATTAAAGGAAAGGTTTTCTGTCATACCAAGATTTTCTATTTCTTGGGTATAAGAATTGTTGGAAACTATCAAGGTTCAAATCTTAAACAAAACCAATTGTTCCTAGCAATAGTCTTATAAACATTGACCAACATAAATCAAGCTGATATTACTGGGATTTATTATCGTATACCCAGGATTTCAAGTGTAGTGTGAAAAACAGCAGCATATTAATTAAAAATTAAATTAATGGTAAACTTTGTTAACGCTTTAAAAAATATGTTAAATATAGCTTCAGAACACTGATTATCATAAGTTAACCCATATCCTAGAATTAGCAATGTCGCATAGGATTTACGATCTCTCACCTTGTAAAACTAAATTCACTCTGGATTTGTGACTGCTATAAAATGTTAAAGCAAGCTTAGTTTTTGCTGATTAAATATTTAAAAGTAGAGCTTTGATGCAGGTTCCTGTAGTAAACAAAGTACACTCATTTTGAGTTCATCCGCAAACACCCGTTGATTGATAGGCGTACGATTCAAATTTCAGACATGCGCTGATAAGCGATAATGCTTATCCAATTTTGGCCCCCGGGCAGATGCGAGCTGTGACTATATCAAATGGTAATTATAGTTTGAAAAGCGAGAAATCCTACGTTGTCTGCGAATTAATTTATTTCTTTGGGTAATGTTTGGTTAATCAACTTCGAGGAGATTCGAGTCAGAGACTTTGAGTAAGAAATAACGTAAGTTGGGTTCAGCGACGCCGTTGGTGAAACGGCTAATTGGCTCGACATATTTTCCAGCTAGCAACATATTGTCATTGTTTCTTTCAAAATGATGGAACACAACACTTTGCACCACATTTCTAATTAAAAACAGAAAAATAATGGTTCTGGATTTAACCACCATGGGTGCAGTTATTCAGTGGTTTCCGCATATTGGGCCAAGTTATATTAGAAAAGAATGTCGTGGTCTAGAATGAATTAAAGTGCATTTCAATACCGTTCAGCAAAGATTAATGACATTATATGATATTACATTACATTAATGACATTATATAATGACATTATAATGACATTATATAATGACATTAATGACATTATGACATTATTATATTATTAATGACATTATATTATAATGACATTGCAAACATACACACAAGTATTCTTGATAAATTACCGGCAACCAATTATTTGGAAAACAAATATCCCAGGCACGATTGTACACACTCTGATTGTGCGAAGTGCGTGGAAAATACCTGAGTGCTTGGTGTTGAAGACAAGCAAAATGTCAACAGCCATTTTACTGGATACTAGTCTTTCATGTGAATATCCTAAATTTAGTGTCCGTGCGTCGCTCGCATAATATAGGTGCCAGTGGAAGCAAAAGATAATGTAAATTTATCTTGTTACAGCGATTCGTCAATGCACATAAACAAATCAATATGTGCTTGCATAGCTGAATCTAAATCAGCTCAATCACTTTTCATGTATCTATTTTCCGCCAGATAAGTAGAACGCAGCTTTAGTCGCCCCGAAGTGAATAGAGACGGGTAAAACCAAAAGATATTATTCTGTTCGAAGTAAACCATATGAATAACGATCACCGTTGGCATTTAGGCTGCAGGTCCAGTCAAGAAAGAGTAATTCACAAAGAAGATTCAAGTTGACACTTAGTATCAATATGTTCATATTGTAGTTTCCATTGTGCATGTAGCCACTAAGAAAGTGTTTGTATAAAAATAAAATAAAATTTGACTTTTTTCAAATTTATTAGCTGAAATATAACGCAGAAATACTTGCATAGATTTTGAAGTTAAGGAACGAGAAACTAAATACTATTATGGGTGGTGCTATTTATTTAAATTTGTTTCGTCGGAGCAGTGAAAAGTCATTCGTTTCGATAAGTTAAAATGTCGAGTGTTCTCTTCAGTCGCACACACAATAAAAGCGGGATTTATGGACAGTTATATACGGGGAGAAAATATGGCACTCCAATCAAAATGTCAAAATCAAGACCACGGTAACCTAATTGAACGTCTTAATAGTTTCTGTGCACACAAAACAGGTTGGTAAACCATAATTAGCAAAACCTCAGCAATTGGAAAGATAATCGGAATGTTGTTGCGTAATAACAACTTGAACGCAGTCTCCGGGTTCAACTGAGGTCGGGTTGCCAAGAGTCGCTTGGTGATAGATGATGCGGGACTCCGGTTCATCCTCGGATCCACTCCGTTTTGTTGCGTCAGCAGTTGCTCCACCCACCTCGGCACATTTTCAGCTACCTTCTGAGTTAACTGACGATTTCGGATTTCGCTGTCATTTCGACCTCCAAAGGAAATCCACAGGACTCCTGCTCCCAAAGTGTGCATATGGGTGGTAAGCGCTGTATCACACAGCTCCAGCAACTCACCCAAATGCAGTGTTGACCCATGGGAATAAGACCGGGAGACATGCGGCTAGGCGCTAAGTTACTTAAACATTGCTGACTAACACAGTTTTACCAAACGCAGTAGCAACATTCTAGTCTAACTATTTAGATAAGCATGTGTACAGGGTTTACACACGGCGGCGAATGTGCTGCAGTCTACTCCAATCTGAATGGATGCAGTTTGTGTCTAACCTATTGAAGAAGACCGTGTAACCCGTACCTACAGCATAGGTTCACGATCCCCTAGAGACAGCAATCTTGGTGGAGTTTGTTAGTCAGGCAGACACATTATCAGCAGTCGTATCAAACTTAACCACCTCGAGATACCACAAAAAGCCAACACAGAATTTGAAGGAAAATAAATACGCGTGACTGACAATGGAGCAATTGTTTTATGGGGGTGAACAAGAGTAAGCTTTACAGGAATTTTATAATATTCATGGTGAATTTTCAACATATAGATGAATCCAGATAAGGCTTTCATTCCGCTACTCGTGAGTAATATAGAGAAACTGTCAGAAACATTAGGCGTTTAATTGCTGAACTCAATGCAGTATTCATAAAGAATGAAAACATGAGACGTTGGTAACAAATCTTACCGCATCATGGTGAACACATAAGTGCAGTGAGAAAACTGGAACGTATTTCTTTGAATTTACGGACAATTTGGGTTCATCCATGCGTGATGAGTCATGTTGGATGGCACAGCGAAATCAGTGCACGGACAACTCGCGCTTTTAATTCTGTCAGTGCGGGAGCACCGATAACAGATACGGGTAGGGCATTCGATGTTTTACAAATGATTATCAATGCTTTCAATCAACTGCACTGATCTGCCAGGTAGTCATCTGACACGATTAACAGCTGCACCAGTCAGTTTGAAAAGAATAGGCAATACCTAATCAATACTAACACTAAATAACCGACTACTAGACTGTAGCAACATTGACAGCGTTGCTACACAGGCTTCCTCTTGCGGGTCCTTTATTAATTTGTGGTATCAATAAAATCTATCAATGGTACTGCACACTTTTACTGCTTTACGCCATCCAAATGCGACGAGGCATCAATTCAGCATTCAGCAAATAAGTAGCTATCTACCAAGTCTTAAACACGAGAGTTGCTCGGATTTCGGACTGAACTCTTGGAGAACCGCGTTTCAACTAAATTTTGAATCGTGGCAAAATTGCATTGGATCACAAACTGAATTTCACCATACTTGTGACAAAGAGACCTGCTAATATCCTGACACCGACTGAAGACTCGCGGCAAGTCGAAAGTTTGTCCATTGTTGATGATGATTATTCTGATTTGGATGGCATCTTAGTGTTATAAGTAATTCCGGTAGTGTTTCGCATAAGACCTTAACGGTACTTAGGCTATCCAAACTCAACAAATTAAAGGCGGAAGCCGAGTTTGAGAATGCAAAACTGCAACTAGACCTCAAAGCGCGTTAGGACGTGCTGGGCAACTATCAGATCCTAGATGTATGCAGATGAACCCATCTTGAAGGTAAGTCAAAAGAGTGTGCCAGCAGGAATGGTCCAACTGCCCTCTGCTAAATAGTCGCAATAAACTTATCAATCATTTGTAGACTTTCCTAATGTTGAGATGGAAAGATTGACGTAACTCGTTTGAATATTTTTTCTAGAATCTAGTAGGCGTCAGTGGCCTGCGTTTACTTAACGTTGTTTATTATTGTAAGAGTAGCGCTAATGAGGCTAACAGTGCGTGTGTAATGTTACCCACTGAACAAGCTTATGATAGGGCTCGGAACATCCATATGAATTGTTCATTCAGTCACACCTGGTAGGTCTGTCCTTAATTGATAGCTTGTTCTCCGGTTTGATATTGCTGCGCGTTTTTACTAAAAATAGAGAATTGCTACCTGGCTCTGTCGCAAATGAAGTTTGCCGCAGATTTATACTCAGTGACTATCATTGAGTGGTTGATTCAGGTGCTTCTGGTATGCTTGCAGTCAAAGTGGTCTATACAGCAGAAGTGATCTTTCAAGTTGGCCAGGTGATACTCTTCAGGAACCTTGCGGATTTTGTCGCCGCTGTAGTCCGAGTTGCCCGTAGCAGAGTTCGGCATATAGAAAACTCCAGCGCCCTGCGAAAGCAAGAGATGCCATGGAACCATCTAGATTAAGGGATGGAAACGTTGAGGCTACTGTCACTCTATATACTGATGCTGACCGGTGCAGCCGGAAGGCGTCAGTATTTTGTGACGATAGGCGCATGATGGAATCCTGCCCAAATTTTCCGGCCTATAACCTTCCGGGTCCTTGGGTGCTCCTCAGATAGAAGGGCAGGTGCTGCTTATGCATCAATCCTGGTCACCCAGCAGCAGTTTGCCAAGTGAGTAGAGGATAGAACTGAGCCAAATGTAAGGGAAACCACTACACCCTGCTATATACAGATCGAAGTCCATCCTACGGGGTAAGCGCATCCGACTCTCCGCGCAAGAAACCTGGCAGTTGTCACGCCGCCTGTAGTGATGCGGAAAGTTTACTCTTGCAATTGTGCCGATGCAATTAGAAAGACCCTTGCTTTCGGTTACTACATACCCTTTACTCGATAGCGGCTACGACGTAAGCCTGTTTCAGTAAGATCTACTGTAAGAAACTGGTGTTAAGATAAATCTTGGTTCAAAGAAAATGCAAACAGAGTGCTGTATTACTTGTCGGGAATCCCATTTGCCGGTTTCATTTGACGCCATTGAGCGGTAGCGAGACGAAAGACGCGCGATGTGATTATCACCTAAGGTAATTACCGTTGCGCGCAGTAAACGAATCTGGTTGTCAGGTATCAGCTCCGTGGTCACAGCTAGCGGATGGTAAAGTTCAATTTCCGAAGGAATCCCGAGTTAGAATATTTTTGGGTGCTGAAGTTACAAGAGAACATTGACAGCTAGAACAGCGACACGGATGTCAAGGTCAGCCTTTTGCTGCAAATACTTTAATCGGATGGATAATTTTGAGGCGAAAAGTTCAGTGCAGCCGATAGATGGGCATTTCAAATTGGCGCTTATTTGGAGAAACAAGGTTGCGGAGGTCGAACGCAATTACAAATCGGCTCGGTACAGAGTACAGTGCTTAGGCAGACGAATACTGAACAACTCGGCCCTACGGGATCGAGACGTGTCAATAATGTAGAGGAATATTCAAATGGTTACACTGTTCTCGTGCCTTTCTACCAGTTACAGGTCCACTATTCCTCTTGGGGGTATGTGCAACATCATGTCGTTATCAAGCTTCGGGTGGTGTTTGACCTTGCTGCAAAATACGGAAGGGTTTCTCAAAACGACCGATTGCTGCAAGGGCCTAACATTACGGCGGACTTTATCAGTATACTGCTAAGCTTTAAACTTGCAAGAGTTGCCATGTACACTGACATTGAGGATAGGTTCATGCAAATGAAAATGCCGAAAGTTAAAAGGAGGGCACTGCGTTTTCTCCAGTGGAAAAATGACGAGATCGGTTCAAGTATGTTGGAATTCCAGATGACAGTACATACCTTCTGTGCAACTTTCTCTTCATTCTGCGCTAATTTTTATTTATGTCAAAGCGCCGTCATTTGGGGAAGTTGCTACAGGGATACTATGGCGGCGTCGGCCAGCCATACTTTTCATGCCGATGATCTTTTGATCTTGTTATCATCGATTTCGGAAGCTTGCCGCTTCGTACTCAAAATTAGAGAGATGTTGAGCAAGACCGGTTTCAGTTTGTGGACAGGAATCTGCATGCAACCCGATGTGTACAACGCAGTCCTATCAGCGGAAATCGCTGAGCTTGTCAAATCGATAGTGGAAATACCTGGGTTGTTTGGGTGGACCCTAAGGTTGTGGTGTGATGCAGATGCGGTGTTTTTTGGATACTTTTCGGAGTGACAGCAAGGTGTCATACAAGAAAAGGTATATGTTCTGTGGTAGCATCTATTTACAATCCTTTAAGATTGATAGCACTGGTCAGGATGCTTACCAAGTCATGATTGCTAAAATTGTGTCCTACAAGTTACTTTGGGATGATCCGCTTACCGGTAAGAACGAAGAATCCCGGCTTGCTGGGTTAAATGTAGTGAGAGCCGTAGAAATATTAGGGGTTCTCAGTAGTATCCACCACTCCTCAGATTCTGTCAAGTTACCACAACTACAATTATTTTGCGATGCCTCAAAGATCGGGTACGGCGCAGTTACGTTTGCCAAATTTCGCGCTGGTAATGTCATGCAGTGCTCCATAAAATATTTGAAGTCAAGAGCAGCACCCATATACGCTGTCTTTATTCCACGGTTGGCGTTGTTTGCGGCAATTCTCGCTATTAGATTGATTGAGGACGTTCGTAAAATTGTTCAAATGAAATTTGCGAAGGGCTGATTCTGGACCGACACCCCAACAGTGACTATATTATTTCAGCCACAATTTTAGTAGGTTCAGTACCTTTGTTGCCAATCGACTGTCGACCATCCACGCGTTTTCGACACCGTATCAGTGGAGACAGTTTAATTCAGGATACAATCTTACCGATCAGCTATGGAGGGGCACCTACTCATCGGTGCCCTTGGACAGCTGGTTTAAATAACCGCAGTTCTTGGAGAGCGACGAAGGTGAATGACGTAAGCTCGTCCTACTGGTTGAACCTGATGAGGTAGAGGTCATGCGTTTGACTGCTTAGGTATAGGCTACCTCAACAGACATACCACTGTTCTTCCTACTTCGCAGAAGCTCTGATTGTATTAAATTGCTAAGACCGGTTGTGTGGCTTACCTGATTCACAAGTTACTTGGGGTGTCGGGTATACGGAATGGTTGATGGCATGCGGTGTACTGGGTTGATCACCGTCGATGAATTAAACAAAGCAGAAAGCAAAGAAAGTTTAGAGAGCTGAATTAAAGCAATTTGAATAGGCGAAAGAAGGAATATAGCTTCCTAGAGAAAAAGCGCGCCAAGGATGTCCGATGCGACTTTGTCCTTTACAACGTGGAGGTTTAGTGTGTATAAGAGGAAGGTTGGCTTACTCAGAATACGAAAATGTTTTCAAGTAACCTGTAATTTTATCTCACAAGCCTCCAGTGACTGCTCTGTCCATCAGATTTTAGCACCGGCTTGAAGCTCATTCAGACGCTTCACAAGTGCTGGCGAGTCTACCTCGCAAGTACTGGATGGTAGAAGGATTTTCGAAAGTAAAGGATGCTAGCTAGTTTTTGGACACGTAGAAGGCGAATCGACAGTTCCGGTCAGCAGTAGATGGCACTACTGCCATTAGCTCGAATAAAAAAGGACATCATTTTTCCAAGTATGTTGGCTTTGATTACTTTGGGGGGGGTTAATAGTCAAGTACGGAATAAAACGAGATAAGTGGTATGGATGTATACACAAGTGACTGCAGACCCGAGCCGTCCACATTGAATTATCCAGTACTTCGAATACGGTCGACTTTATCATAGCGTTGATGTGATTCGTGTTCCGTAGAGGTACACTAGCTGAACTATTTAGTGACAACGGTGGCAATTTTGTGGGAGCGGTTGGGGAATTAAGGGCCGCGAGGAATAAGTGGTCGCAAAAGCGAATCAATGATAAACTGCTAGGACTCAGCGTGCAGTGTCATTTTAACCCACAGGCCGCAAGTCATATTGGTGGAGTATGGGAACATATTGTACAAACGGTTAGACGAGTTTTACTGTCAGTTAGGATACAACAAGTATTGTGTGAAAAGGCCTTGCGTTCCTTGTTAATTGAGCCAGAGCGTACCATCAACTGTAGACCGTTAGTACCTCTAACTTCGGACCCAACCAAACGACCAGCTTTTACTCTAATTCCTAATACTTTATCTGCTTTTTTATTGTTGGTCATGACTGGGGTGATCTCTTGTGGTGACGGATTACAGCTTTCAAAATAAAAAGTATACCCATGCAAATCATATTGCTACTGTCGCGCTGAATTAAAACAAAAATGTTCCACACTTGATTGGTCCGCATGGCGGAATGGGCTGAGGCTTCATCGCCAACAATGTCCACATAAAACAGCCCTTAAAAATATTTGATAACCAATCGGATGGTCTATTTACTATTTTGCTTCATCGGCACAGAACCAATTGGAGCAAGGAAGTGCGGGTGAAACCCATCGTGAAAATGCCCTTCACAGAAGCCAGTCCCCTCTGCTCAGTTCCATGGATAACCGTATTATTTTACTTGAACTTTACGTGAAATCTACATTTAATATTGCTCCCAGTTTTTTAATCTCTCTACTATTTGCAAACTGCTAATCACTTTAAAAACCCATATGGGAACCGTTGAACTAAACACGTAAAATTAACTATGTGATCACGTTGTACGTATTGATAAGACAACTAAATTGGTCTGTGCCTCACAATGTCGAGGAATATCACGTTTACTTTTATTTATTTATTTATTTATTTAGGGCGCCTCAGTTCTTCAGACCAAAGGGGCCAAGTCTTACTACCATAGAGCAGAACGGTCCTAAGTTGGGCTTTGTATACACGGCCTTTCAGACGGAGGGAAATCCCTTCTCTCGCCAAAGATGCTGCAGGTTAAAGAAGGCAGCTCTGGCCTTTGCAATGCTTGAGTTGACGTCAGTTTCTATGCGCCCGTCATTGCTGATGCAGCTGGCAAGATAAGTGAAATGATCAATCGCTTCGAATTCCTCGTTAGCAAGCATCAAGGGGTCATCAAGTGGTTGGTGTTCCTGCAGCAACGCTTGGCGCTTCGAAGGTGCAAATGGCATACCAAATAATGGGACCACCCTGAACAAGCTAGTCAGAGTTGATTGTACCTCAGAAACATCGTTGAAAAGCAAGATGATATCGTCCGAATAATCCAGATTAACTAACCTTTCACCAAGCAGCACTTCGACGCCTACATCATGAGATTCCGTATAGAAACACTCAATGATAGAATCCACGACAGAATTGAACAAAAACGGGGAAATCGGACAACCCTGAGGAACGCCACTTGTACTCGGAAAGCTATCCGATACGACACCGTAGGCACTGACGCGGTCTGTAGTGTTCGAGTATATAGCACGAAGGACGTTCATGTATTTCGTGGGAACACGTTTCCGAGCAAGTGTTTCGAACAGCATCGATCGAACGCACTCTTGAAATCGAGGTCGATGGCATGCGGTGTACTGGGTTGATCATCGTCGATGAATTAAACAAAGCAGAAAGCAAAGAAAGTTTAGAGAGCTGAATTAAAGCAATTTGAAGAGGCGAAAGAAGGAATATAGCTTCCTGCTATTC
>CALYDF020000901.1:0-19676 GCA_944474145.2 Dicrocoelium dendriticum | reverse complement strand
ATACTGACAACATACATATTTGATGAATTCAGCGGTTTTTGGATAATTGCAAGTAAAATGTAAAATAAGACTCTTGAGAGGGAGAATCCTAGAGATTGACGGGCACTTGCTATTTAGGGATGATCAAGCCTTTCAGCTGTTAATTTATGATTAAGTATATGTAAGACCCCCGCCTTTTTCTTTTAAAGCATTGCTTGCGAAAATAGTCATAACTGAAGAAAGTTTGAGTAGAATCAAATGTATCAGGTGCGCGCCAATTTCGGTAGTGAGTATTGCTCACATCTTTCTGAGATGTGCAATTATGTTTAGGGGATATATTTTGTTGATAACAGACCTGGTGTTAAGCGAATGTGCCGAAAATATAACATGAACAGCGGGGTCCATTTACTCGTAGCTGCTGTGTGATTCATGGTAGACGCTGATTATGGAATCAGTAAATATGTGTGGGAGCATTGGGTAATGGTTCAATAGGAATTTTCTGGTGGGTAAAGGTAATGTGCCGCCTGCGAACGCAAACATATCAGGAGGAAAAAAGGGTTGCGTTAAGAAAATTTCACTAAAGCTGACATGGTGTTGAGCTTATCTATTTAACGGAACAGATTGCTAAAATAGCGAGAGCATATAGTTGACTACCACCAAATAATTAAGGAGAATAAATGGCCGCGGATTTATTTTCATATATATATATATATACATATATATATGTATAGCAAACAATCTTCGGGGACGTCTCTTGGCACAGCAATAAGATGTTAGCCATATGCGCGCGTTCCAATACTTTGTTAGGAGATAACGCGGTAGCCGTTAATGTTATATAATGTGAAATACCGAAGGCATTAAAAATTCCATCGGATAACTTGCTGATTCTAACTTTTACGTAGTTGCTCGTTTTGGTTGCATTCAAGATATGTTGTGGTACAGAAGAAAATAAAGAATTATTTATCTCCAATGGCTAGCAAAAGGAGTTGCCCGTGCTCTAGCAGCTTTAGAGCGCTTTGACTGCGACGGAATTTGTTAAAAGTGATGACCGCCTTACGTAAAATACTGGGGTCCAAGTGCTGAAATTCGCGTTAAACGCACGCCTTATCAAAGAGAATCCCGGTGGAGCCAATCCCAGTTGTCCCCTATTGGAATAGGAAGATTAACGGATCGCTTGACCGCAACTGCTCCAGGCCGGTGATCCACACCAGCCTGGAAGTAACAAGTGGCTCTTACAATGGGAGCATTCAAATTATTATAAGTGCAGATGGAATACCTATGTTACTTTCAGTGACTTGACTACTTGCCTTAGGGATTCGATAATTGCGTCCCTCAACAACGAAAGACATCAAGCTGCAACAAATGAGGTCGTATTGCTACGTACCACGGCGTCGCGGAAGACAGAACGCCAGGGCTGATAAATGGTGGCGGCGCAAGTAGTTCTCATGGATAAAAGAAGTAATTTCTGAAAACAGAAAACAGGGCTGTCTCTTTCCCCGCATTTTTAAAACACCCACCAGGTTTGGCGTGCCCAGAAACACCTGAGAATTTAATTACATTTATTTAGTTATTAACCAGGATCCGCGCAATTTAATCGATATAAAGGCAGTTTAATAAGCAGGCTTGCGTGCACGCATGACACATCTTGCTACTGACATGAAAATTACTCCGAAACATTTCATCATAATGCAGCACGCACCTGAGTCCTTGTTGGACCATGGCATTGCTCCACAACGCTTGCTCAAAATGCGTGTAAATTGCTTGTTGACGGGTCACCTTTAGGCCAAAATCTCAGCTGGTATCTCAAAGCTTATAAGCATGAGGGATGTAAAGCTTGAAGAACCTGACAAAATCTAGGGTCCGCTTCGTAGTGGTGGCATTTTACAGCCACACTCGTCCTTCCCACAACAATTAACGGCGGCTTTATAGATACTGCACCCGTAATTATTTATCAAATGTGCACGAAAGCACTGGAAACAAATGATAAAATTATAATGGTGTGTCACAGTCACACACGGAATCCTTCTAGCTAGAACAATGCACACCGATGCACTGATGCTTGTGCCTACCTAGCGAACGTGCCCACGATGCACATTGTGTCCACTGTATCACCCTGATGCACCTGCACTATTCATATTGTAAGGCGGCGGAAGCCAACGATTATTCGTGAAACGAAAAGAATACAAATACTGGATATTACGAAAATACCAACGTGCGCAATGGATAAGAGTAGACAATATGGTGCACACCTTACGGATTAAGCAGGCAGCGGATCAAGCGCGACGTCGAGTGACGGGTCGGGCCCAAAACAAAGGAAGAGTTAGTTTTGAAGAACGCAGTGAATCAGACAAACACGCCGTTAGCAAAGCTCACAGAACTGGACACGGACAGAGTGAGGCGGCTAAGGGAAAGCAAATTGAAAGCTTTCGAACTGAATTTGGCTGTTCATAACCGGATAGAGCAAAGCAAAGATATGGAATGAAAATAGCTGGACAGTTTCAATGCTCAAGCTCGTAGGCACAGGGAATGTCCCGACGCACAAATCCACGTGGAAAGGAAACACGGTCCAAATCTGTACTGGTTTGTGAGTATTTAGTGGTACATTGTTGTCGCAATACTCGCTATGCCCCCTTTTCCTCGTCGTTCAGGCTAAACTGGCTGCGCAACCTCCAGGATTTTTCCAAGTTGACCGGTGCTGTTCGCTCACGTGGACGTGGAGATATATCTCGATGCATTTGTGGCCATCGCTGCGTGCAACTGGATCAAATGTAACGCGTACTTTCTAGCTGCTTTTATCGCGGTGTATTTGCCAATTAGTAGGCCAATTCCGGTTGTTCATCCGTTGGAATTAAGGCTGCATGGTGTGTGGCATTTTGGAAGACGACAGAGAGCGAGCACTGAAGCAATTTCACTCAGTTAGATGTAAGGAACAGGAGGATTTGGTTGTGTTTTCCCAGCAGATCTACCGGCATTTGGCGATCGAGTTCCCCGAATTGTTGGGTAACGCAAGAGAAGGGCTACTCTAACAGCAATTTGTGCGAAGCCTGCCGGACCCACTCCATGAAAAGGTAAAATGGGCAGCGATGGTTGGAGGTAGCATGGCGAAGGATCTGGTGACGGTTGCCTAGCATTTTTCGAAACTATTGCCAATGAGGACAGCCCAGCATTAGGAGTTGAACACGGAGTAAACCAAATGTCCGGCATGATGGAGAAGCTTTCGCCTAGACTTCGAGGTCGAATGCATTGCAATTTATACTATTGTTTCTCTCTAACTTGGCCAGGTAGTTGGTGGATACCGGTCTTCAGCTTGACAATTGAATGTGTTTCGGTCCGGGCCACGTTTTACAGGGCTCTGAAGTGTCAGTTAAGAAGAGGTTCGAAGGAGTTTCAGTAACTTACTCCTAGATCTCGATGCAGACCATCGGTGGACATGGTTTGATGATGATGGGCAAACAGCGGTTGCGAATCAGGATCGGAGAAACGGTCATCTGCCATGCTATGTTCACCTTTAAAAAGACAAGCGAAACAATCATCAGCAAGGATATTCTCAACCGGCTCGGTGTAACAATTGATCTGAGAAACGACGGTAATCGTGTGCAAAGAGTCCATTGAGACGAACACTGGCTGAGTTGACCGAGTAAGTGTCGTAAAGGCCCTACCTAACTGTCAAAACATTGAAATAAAGAGTGTCTTGAAAAGTATGCCCACCTAATCACAGACGCAGATGATGACTACGGATTCTGCAAATGGGTGAAACGTCCATTGTCATTAATCACAGGAAGGCAGTGCAGCCCGCTCTTTCGAAGAATACCTCGGGATACGCTGAACAATTTACGAAAGATTGTAATCAGAGACGAAACGGAAAAGGAATCAACTGGGGAACGCACAGTTGGTATCCCTGACCCGTGCTGCTGACGAGAACGACTGACGGTACTTATTGATCTTGCATTAATTTCAGAGAACTGAACAGCGTGACGTTGAAGAATACGTTGCTGATGCCCCAGACGGACGCCAAGCGGATACCTTTGATAGATCTCCGACCGGGATACTAGCAGCTACCCATCGAAGAGGAACTTCGCCACAAGGCGGATTTCAGTGTGATTGGCTAACAGTACGAGTTTCTAAGAATGTCTTTGGAAAATGCAACGCCCCAGCTACATACAAACGCCCATTGCTGATGGTCTTGAATAAGTTACAATGCGAGGTGTCTATGTTAATGACAGCATCGTATTCTCCGAGACACACCACGAACTTGGTCCCAGACTTGCAGCAGTAATACAAAGACTTGGAGAGGCTGGTCTGAAAACCAATGTCAACGAGTCGCAGATAGCACGGAAGTCAATGGTATGCCAAAGTCACTTTGTGGGTAATGATCACGGCCATCCTCTTCCAGAGACACGGGAGACGATCTTGGACATCGCGGTGCCAAAATCCAATTGCCAGTTCTGTTCATTCCAGAGAGTGGTGCCTTTTGTCTCGAAGTATGTACCCTATTTTGCTGAGCGGATCAGCGCGCCGTTAAATCTGCCTCAAAAAGCCGACTTGTTCGCGTGAACAGCCGAAAGGAATCAATCATTTAACCAAGTACATGCATGCATATAGAGAGCCACAGGATGCCTACGGCTGCCTAATCCAGATGAGAGATGCACTGTCGCAGTCGACGCAAGCAATGTGGTAATTAGTGCAATATTGTCCCAACCAGCTGGGGTGGTGGAATACGCGAATTGAGTACTGACGTTGGCAGAGCAGAAGTATTCCATTAAGAATAAAAATGTCTGACAATCGGGTTGATCTTGGAAAAATGAAGAACTTATCTCCTAGCGACTGAATTCCGGGTAGTTACTGACCACAGGCCACGTTCATTGTTCATGACAGCGAAAGATCCACAGAGACCTCGTGTGCGGTGGGCATAAATACTGCAAGAATCTACTTTTACCATTAAGCACCTAGACGGAATGCCGAACATAATACCTGATATGTTGTCATGCCTGTCTATTAGACGATCACATGCCGGAAATGCCATACCGGTTCGTGCAGTCACAGTAAAGTATACGAACTTGCTGTGAGATAAAAAGCATAAATGAATTCGTGTAGGTGCTGTGCTCACACTTTCAGGCTTTCACCCAACCAAAAGCCACATCAGGGAAGAGAAATACCTTAAGATCTGGGACAGACTGGGGGTCGAGAAAGATACTGTTGTATTTGCGGCAGACGGAAGGTAACTAACTTTTGTTCCACCGAATCTGTGAGAGTGGATGATGCGGATAACTCACGATGACGCCTATACGGTATTCAAAATAGTTTTGGAATTGCTACGGAGGAGAGTTTTTGCCTACCATGAGGAAGGCCGTCGCGGCATACGTCCTGTGATGCCCGAACTTACAAACGAGTCGCAAGTTTAATGCACTGAGACAACCGACTTAACTGATAAAAGTGAATGACCCACTTCAGTGTTGGGGACTGGATGTCATTGGGTTCTTACCAGTGAGTAGGTTAGGTAACAGCTGTGTTCTAGTGATGATCGACCAGTTCACCCTCTGGGTGGAAGCCATGCCAATTAGGCATAAGACAGACGAGACCGCGTCGCAGGAAGTGGATATCGATGTGCCAGCAAGGTATGAATACCATAATATGTTCTCACCGAGGAAGCGAACTGCTTCGCGAATAAATTGTTTAATGCGGTTTTGAAAAATTGGGGCATCCAAAGACGACGCACTACACCGTAACCTCAGCCGGTCAACGGAAGAACGTAATGGTTCAACCGGACCATGAAGACCTGGATAAACAGCACGAACTTGGCATTGCAGAAAGCACTGCCAATAGCTCTAATTGCCTAGCAGACCAGCATGCAGTAGACAAACAAACAGTTTGGTAGTGAACCGCGGATTGCGCTCGATAGGTTCAAGATTAGTGAAAAACTTAAATTACGGAACAATAATCGGCCGGATCAAGAAGGTCCATGTGCCGGCAAGTTCGGGGAATGTTGGAAGTGCCCTTACACCATACTGGATCGAAATGGAGCAAAATTTCAATCGACAATGGGGGAACGGGGCGCTGTGTGAACGCTGACCTACTAAAACCATGGTAGGAGAGGGAAAAACAACTTCTTGGTAGGACGGGGGTACGGCAATGGAAATCATCGACGACTCGTAAAACGGAAAGACAAAATAAACTGCATTATACGGAAAGCCCAACTTGCGCAATTGATGAGACGAGACAAGGTAGTACCAAGCTTTCTGGCATAGTCGACAACTTGACTTGGTGGACATCTTGTGACGAGTCAGAGCTCAGACGTAAGGAAGAGGTAATTGTCGGAAACGCAATGAGTTAGACAAATACGCCGTTTACGAAGCCTACGAAACTGGACGCGGACCGAGTGTGGCGGACACATGAAAGAAAATCGCGTATATTGGAACTGAAGATGGAGGGTCACAATCACATAGAGCGGAGATACGGAACGAAAACGGATGAACTGTTCAACAACTAATCCTTGAAGACGCAGGGAATGGCCCGACAGAAAATCCACATCGACGTTGCAAGAAGGGTAGGAAACACGGTCCATATCTGTACGGGTTTGTGAGTTGTCAGTTGCACACTGCTGTGCTAATACACGCTTCTCCCACTTCCTGCGTAGTTCACGCTGCAAAATGTTTCGCCCAGCCAGTATGACCACAAAGTAGTGTCATGTCACGATCACGCTGGGAATTCTCTTAGGCAGAACAATGTCTACCAAACGAAGGATGCCGTTATTTATTAATGACAAGGCGTGCTTATGCACCTACATTTTACAAGTGAGTCAATGGCCCGCTGAAAGTTCGCGGATGCATGATTCTTCAGATGTAACGACTTGAAATATATATAATTATACAAATCTTATGTTAATCACTTTCACACAAAAGTATTGCAACGTTTCTGATTGCCTCCATCACCCTTCTCAATAAGACGCATCTCCCTCGGCAAATTGTATACCTCAAAACTCCAGATTATTATGACCAACAAAACTTTACCCAACGACCAGACGCATGAATCCAAAAACAATATTTCTGTAGATATCAGCTGCTCAAGCGGTCGTCCTCGTGGCATGGTAGATATTCGCATTAGTTATGTTGATAACATTAGTCATTCCTCATCGTTAACTGAACGGAGGCGTGAAATGGTCCCGGATTTCGTAGTGATTGCATTATGCATGGTGGCTTGGAAATTGCTCATCGGATGTGCCTACAATGAGCCACACATCAGTAGCCATCTGGGTGATGAAGGATATGTAAGTAGGTGAGCTGGAGCCAATATGAACTTGTTGTAGGAGACAAACTTATGCAAGAAATCTATTGGAGCACGCACTTCACCATAGGAGGTTGTTTGCATGTTCAACTGTAATTTGCTCAAAATGTTCAGTTTAATTGGTTCGATCCTGGACAAAGAATTGCAACATTCTTGACCTAATCCTTAGCATGGGTCTCTCAAATAGAAAAGTGGCTCTCAAAGATATGCAACTAGAAAGTAATTAAAACCTCATGCTACTAAGCATCAGGTTACCTACCGGATTTCAGCCTATTGGTGTCTTACGTCTTACCGGCATATTGTAGAAATAGCTAGGATATATTCACATCACTGCTAAGATGGAATACATGAGATACAATGTTTTACACATACAGCAAAATTATAGCAGCAGTGGCATTCTTTGAGAATTTAAATGCATGTCCGTGCAGCCTTGACCATGTAAACAGGAAAGGACAACACAAGCATCAAACGAAGCAGCATTACTCCCACTAGCACTAAATGGAAAATCAACTGGTTAGTGAGGGCCCACCAAAGCACTCAGGAATTGACCACACCGTATCTACTTCACAACAATTATGGCGAATCGCATGCATGCCCAGTGGAAAGGCGTATTCCTGATGAACGCACAATTATTTCAAGGTGGGCAAAAACAACCGAAACTTCTTTACGTGATTGAATAGATAAACGAACAAATAATAGGTCAGGGTCATGGGATGTCGGCATTGCATCTATTGTGCTGTTATATATGCTTCGAAACTCAAACTTCCGTTATCGTCTCTTATATGTTTAATGGATACTTCGCATTATCCTTAATTGATACCCTGCACGCAATATCGAGTTCTTTTAATCCACTGTCGAAATAACTGTTGTCTGCAGACCTTATATGGGCGCGTGGACCACGAGAGTGCACGGTACATAACACGGTTTTCTCACTTCGCGCCGCTACCAAGCACAGCTATTCGAATGCACCAACGACTGACAAACTCCGGTTTTACCACGCTATTCTTGGCAAGAATGTCGCTAATCGACTTATATCGCTTTTACTCCGTTGCGGAAATACTGCGTACGCAAGCTTTAGCGAGGTTCTGCCGCCCGCACATATTCGTCCGACTAAACTACACCCCTTACAACACCGTTTCCTACCCCGCTCTACCGCAATCAACAGCCTCATTCATCTGATCCTCAAATCTTGACAACAGCAACAACCACGACAAAAGAGTTGCAATGTTATAAGGACCCAAAATGCTCTGTGTACGTCATGCGGAGAATATAATACACTGAAACTCCTCCCAGCGACCAAACAAAGGTGCAAATTTATTTACAGAAAACTGGTTTATTCAGAGGACTACAATCTACAAATTAAGCAAATTAAGTACGCTTCCGTAATTACGTGAAACACGTGGGACATCTACTCAAAGTAATGCGGTGCTACACGACCTCGCGCATCGGCCTCTGTTTCCGCCAGAAATGGTGTACTCCACACGCTGTTGTTGAGCCGTACTTCAGGATACGCTCTCAGCATTCTTCCATACCTGCTTCTGATGGCGTCCTATAGAGATGCCTTAATTACGCTCCAAACGCTTATGATGGAGTTAAACAACGGAGAATAAGACGCTAGATGTATCATTCTTCCAGGTAGATAGCGTTCCTCCTGAAAGACTCTGTTCAGGTCCGTGTAGCACAGCACGTTGTCCCAAATCAGAATGCACCGAGATATAAAAGCGGATCCTTGGGTATCCAGAAGTTCTCACACCTGCTGTGCACTTCTTCCTTGGTGTGGCTGTCACGTAAAACTGTAAAACATTTCAATTCGTCGCTCGTCATATTACTCACAGTATGTACATTCTGGCATCGAATGATCGCAACCGGGCAAGGTGCTCCACTCCCCCGCCGTGATTGGACTCTGGTGCAAACGCAAAATAGATTGTCAATATTCCAGTTGATCCGCGCTGGCTGGTTGACTTCTGAATGTAAACCTATCAGTTTCAACACTAACAACTTCCATCGCTTTCTGTTCGCTAACGTGTTCATAGATTTCGCGATGGTGTGCTACTTCTTCAGTGTGATAAGTTGACCGTCAAAATATCACGATACAATGATAATGCTCAACTCAACGCCGTGTTCCGTCTTCCACCTCAAATAAAGTGTTGCTAGGGTAACGGTAGACTCTATCTATCTATTTAACGAGAGTATTGACGTGACTATTTGTCCGAGACTTGCAACGAGCTCCCTTTACTTCCGCTGGATTCTGTTGATGCCAACAAATGTAACCAACTGCGGCAGGTGCCCAAGTTCACCAACGGCAGAGAAGCAACGTTCTTCCAAGCCCGAGGACAAAGACCGTATCTTCTTCCAATCATCTTCCTCATACGGCTTTAGTATTCTTAACCTCACCTCCGGAGGGCGATACACGTACTGTCCTCTTCTCTGCATTTCGTGACCGTGTAGTGAACGTCCAAAGAGAAACTGCAAATCTATGTATTCGCCATCCGTTTCATTTCCATCAAATCGGCCAAGAATAAGGCCCTCCTATTTGATAGCCACTGACCTGACATATCAAGGAGAACAAACAGCTATTGCTGCGTTATCGCATTGTTCCTTCGCGTGGTGGTACAATCGCCAAGTGATAAGAGTGACGTCATAGGCAATCCATACACTTGCATAAGGATGTCAGCTCCAACATGGTTATGGCATCCACTGCTCATCT
Organism: Dicrocoelium dendriticum; assembly: GCA_944474145.2. Lineage (NCBI taxonomy): Eukaryota > Metazoa > Platyhelminthes > Trematoda > Plagiorchiida > Dicrocoeliidae > Dicrocoelium > Dicrocoelium dendriticum. The sequence goes on along the minus strand of CALYDF020000901.1, from coordinate 9,709 downwards.
ACATATGGCTTCCGTTCAGTTAGCGAAAAGTAATGACTAATTTCACCAACATATGCAACTCTCTCCCCTGCCACCGCGACAACCGCTTGAGTAGCTGTTATATTATTCACTATCCCCAGCGGTATGAGACAAGAATGCCCATTGTTACCTCACCTCGTCAACTTCCCTATTGACGAAGCCATACAGACCGCATTTACAAGAAAAGATTTAGGTGTGGCGGTACTAACAGCAGAACGATTTCTTCATTTGGATTACGCAGACGACATTGCCCTCATCTGCAACAGATTGCAGGCATGCCTAGCTTAACTACACAGATTAGCACCGGCTGTCAGCCGCTTCGGGCTCTGCTTTGCACCATCGCATTAAAACGCTTTCCTCAAACATTTGCAGATCAATTGTGGCACAAAGCCGTTTGGGGATATCGTTGCCGATGATTTTTCTGTCTTTATCCTTCACAATAACCATCCCATGGCTGATGTGTGTTTCTTCTATCGTGATTCGAAACAATTGTGTGCTCATCACAGTTAAACGATGTCCACCGACGACCGGCACACGCCACCTACCCGGCCAGGATAGAGAGAAACAAAGTACAGATTGCATTTGGTGCAGGATCTAGCAACATGACTCACATGATTACATCAAAAACAACAACGACCTTTCCGACTTCCGTGATCATGGTGTCGTGAAATCGCTCTCGCATTCTCCCTCGACAACAGCTTATCCACTATTCCGGACAGCTTTTTACCCTGTGTTCCAAATCGGAATGCTGAACTATCTTCACAAGCACTTGATCCGGAAAAATTCTAAGCAACCGTCACTAGATTTTCCGATCTGTTTTCTCCAACCATGGCTTCCAACTTTACCTTGTCATGGAGTAGATTCGGCAGGCCTCGAACAAATTGCTCTTTGAGTAGCCGTTCTCTTACAATACCCTCAGACCCTGAGAGCCCAATCGTCGAACGGCAGTCCAGCTTCTGGAAAAGCACTGTCAAATCTTCATGTTCCTCCCAACTGGTTGAGTGAACTTGCTCCATTGCGCAATGTCTATCGCCTTTCTTCCCAAATTTTTGGAAAACGAAAAACCGGAATTTATTTCCGAGCGAGCGAATACACCACCTTTGCTATTCTATCCAACAGCGTACCCAAATAAGTTGATAAATCGGCGTCACCTTTGACCCGGTTGCTTACAGCGATGGACCCAAATTCATCAGGCCAGGACTCCTCATCTTCATGCGCAAATTGAACTGACCAGGTCAGCTTCATCCTGATTGATCACGGCACCAGGCTAACGAAAACAACACCGGAGGGGCAGAATGTGTATTGCCACAAGAATGTGCCACTGATAACTCACAAAGAGTACAGCTTTGGACCGTGTTTCCTTCCTACTACACAACGCGGATAAGAATTTGTGGGACGGGCCATTCCTAGCGCCCAAAATGTTGGGCTCCGAAACAGCATCTCCAACTTTTCATCCCGCAGCTTTACTTCGTTACGACCGAGGCTCACCGGCCTTGGGTCGTTTAATAGCTCAACATTTGCTACCCGTGGCTGCATCACACGACCCACGCAGGTTTACTTCGGTATCATAGTATTCGCCTGATTCATTGCGTTCTCAACAAATATCTCCTTCGTTTTTCTGGGCCCAGGCTCTCTACCAGAGGACGCCCGTGATCCGCTGTCGGCTCGGTTTGCAACGCTCGCCGAACCCTGTGTAGTTCATTTATTACGCCCGTGGGTAATTCATTACTATTTCGTCTTTGAGGTCGTTCAGGTTCACGAATAGGCACTGGCTTCCGCGGCGCTACAATAAGATAGGTGTTTGAGAACGGCTGAACCACATATTGCTTGATCACAATAGCTGCAGATACTGGAACCAGTCCAGCAAGTGGGAACCCGGCTCATCCTTACTTTACGATACATGTAGTACGAGGACGGTTGTAGGAGACTAGAGTAGGATACCCTGTCATATCATCGGTTTCGATTGTATCTAAATACCAGGCATCGGATACTGCATGTGGATCACTTCCCTAGGTTGAAGCCGCTGCTGCACCTGGGCGCACCAAACAACACACGCGGACCCTGTTACCAAATAGTGGTACCGGATTAAAAGCACATCGCTCCCTCTCCATGCTTCGACCGCCTAGTGGTGAAATATGGAAAAAATTGCCGTAGACGCTATTCGAGACAAAATCGGTGTCAGAATTTAAGGGATTGCTTGATGCCCACTTTGCGAACTACAGGTATAGGGAGCGTATCGCACCCGGATAAGATGTAGTGCAGCAGCAAGTTGCTGCCAACGCGCAGGAATCAGCAACATGATTCCGCGCATATGCTCGATCCACCTACGATGGAGCAACATATAATTTTATCTCCTCGCTCTCTATTTGCAATATACAGTTTTGCAAGCATGCCTGTTACATATGTTGTTGGTTAAAATGTTAAAATGTAAAAACGTAGAAACACTGTTTAACGTAAACTAGATATTGATTCAGAAGGTGACTTTCTAAATACCGCGACCAGCTAACATAACTGAAGAAAACCATTAGACAAATATATTGAATCAAATAAGCGGAACTCAGAAAATGGAAACACTCACAAGACACACATATATTACGGGACAGTTTTAACCAACAGTGACAACAGGTAAAATGTGGAATGTAAGAGATGAACCCGAAAGAAAATGCCAGTTATTTTGAGCAACCGGCACTGGAGAGTCAACAATGAAACAAATAACATACATCGGATATGGTCAAACGTGCCGCCCAATGCATGTTTCTACGGCAGTTAATTATCGTAAGTAATAGACGATGTATCCTAAAGTAAGCAACTAACCAACACCCCCCTCTCAGTGATAGCTGGTTGGTTCGGGACTACCCCCTTCCATGGAATCGTTAAGCGGTAAGGCTCCAAAATGTGCTGGGTTTCCTCCTGTCATACGTTTGCCACATAAAAGTCACATATGAAGGTATAACAACACTGAGAGGTGGCGGATGTGATTTGCCACTAAATAAATCCACTTACTTTTGCCTTTCTCTGAGCAGTATTATAATTTAAGGGTGTATTGAGCTCCTGGTCTTATTCAGTCCTAAAGGCGCATAAATATTTGCTTGGTCGCCACGTGGCAACCGGTCGCGTTACCCTCGTTTGGCCCTGCTGCATTTTAAGTTCCACCCTGTATCAAAGGCTCTGGGTGGGGCCCCTTAAGACAACCCTCTACTTCGGCCTGGGCAACTGGGAAGTATTACACCCAATGACGAACCATGGATGGATTACACTGCTGCTTTCCCTCTTGCTATGTCTACAAACCTTACTATCTCTGCTGTTTAATATCCGCTCACAAATCCTCCCACGTCCCGTTCTTCAACTGCTCCTCTCACTTTCCGGTCTCCGTAAACAACAGTTCAGTGACCGCATCTGACAGAGTTCTGAGCCAAACGTTTGGTGTTCCTTGCCCGGTGGTCACAAATTCTGCACACCCAAGCAAAGTCCAAGCTTTCCTTTTGCCTGGTTCTCCATTCCGCCTTGCAGCTTTCAATTTGCGCACTCTGATGCAGGTTGGACCACAAGCATGCCTGGCCCGCAAGCTTGAGACACTCTTGGTGGATAAATGTTGCCTATCCGAAACCATGTTGCAAACCACCAGTGCCGTCATAAAATGATATCTCCGGGAAAATCTGACATCAAATGCCACTTTCGCCTTTCCGGAGACCCAGAGGCCGTCACTTCTGGCCAGGCTGGTGTCGGAGTTATACTGAGTGACAGGGCTGAGATCGGTCTGCTTCTCTGGATTTCAGTCAACATTCGGCTATATGCCGTCACACTACGAGCTTCATGTATGTTAAGTATGCGTCAAGATGTTACGCGTGCCTTGTTTGTCATTTCCGCATAAACACCTGCTGACTGCAGCCTGGATGCAGTCAAGCATTGCTTTTACCAACAGCTACATGAGCTTCTGCTTTCCGCTAATGTTTACTACAGTTGCCTTCTTGCCAGAAATATTAACGTAGGTGTGGTTCGCCCGCAGCCAACTGAGCGCCATATTGGGGTAGTTTCGAAGTTGTAGTAGCGGATCAGATAATCACGACAGAGTAATGACTTATTGTTCTGATAACCGCTTGTTTGTTTCGAGTACAAGTTTTCGCTATTCGATAAAACAGATTGCTACCTGTCGTCCGCTTTTTCAAACATTAGAATGATCCCAGCTTGACTACGTAGCACAAAAATACACATGGCACGGAAGCGTAACAGATAGCTGATCGTAATAGTCCACACGTCTGGATTCCGATTATGTACTGCTTGGCGCCGAAATTTGCATGCGTTTTGGAGGATCATCTAGACGTACGCACTACAGACCGAATGTCGAAAATCTGCAACATACCGCGACGTTAGCAAAGTACCAGGCTTCTCTGTTAACACTACTTGATTCATCCTCTTCCGATGGTCTCAATTCGCGATGGATTTGCGTCAAAGACGCCTAAAGTTTTGCCAATTGTGGATTTGATTGTCACCAGCCGAAAAGCTGGATCACCACTGCCTCTTAGTCGCGGTTGGACGGACGCTGCTTTATCCTAGCGGATACCAGCTGTAGTGAGATGCGCCGATCCCTGGATCCAACGTTGCGCAGAAGCTTACAGGAAAAACGTGAGATCTGGTTTTGTGAACATGCTAGTGAGCATGCACTTGCTAATTTCTGTGGTAATACCAACAAACCGTTACACCTCATCCGAGTCACGGAAGGCTTCCGATTAGGTATAAGAGAAACAATCTGCGAAGAGGATGGCTCCCTAATAGCTAATCTTTAACAAAGGTTAGAGCGATGGGCTAAGCATTTTCACTCGCAGTTATCCTGGCCGCCAGCTGCATCTGTTTTCCTTGAAGCGCGCACCGGTGTTGTGTGGAATATCCCAAAGTATCCCTCCTCTCACCAGGAAATCTGGTGGAAACTCTGCTGCCTACGTCGTTATAAGGCAAACGGCCCTAATAATTTACCTCCTGCTCTATTTAAAGATGGAGACTCTCTAATGGTTTGAAACCTACCACCTTGTCTTTTTAGAAATCTTTGTAAAACAAGTGCTTTCATGATCCTGGAGTGATTCGGTAATAGTCCCCATCTTCAAAGTAACTCAAATTACAGTGGCATACGTTTGGTTCTCGTCCTTCGCAAGATTCCAGTGTCCATCATTCCTCGCTGGTTATCCCCAACTTGTGAAGCAATACAGCGAGAAAAACAGGCTAGTATCCACCCCGATGGCAGATGAATCAATCAAATTTTCATAATCCGCCAGATTCTAGAGCGCTGCCATGTGTATCAAAAGCTAACGATTGTTGTGTTTTGGATATAATTAGTGCCTTCGATTCTGTCGACAGGGTTGCGTTATGGCACTTTCTGTTGACTAATGGTATACCCGGGAAAGATCTTTTCACTTTTGCGTGCTCGGTATAATCTGACCTAGACTCCACACCAGGGATTATAGCAAACTTCTGCTTTCTTGGTATTCACTAGTGGGGTTCGACAGTGATGCCATGTTTTCCCAGTACACTTCAAGTTTGCCATTGAGGTTGTCATCAAAAATACTCCAGAAGACTTACTGAACACCTGAGTTAAGCTCCTCAGAGGTAGTCGTTTGGTTTATTTGGTTTACACCGAAGATGTTATCCTGTAGGTTGGCATGCAAAATTAGATGCAGTTGATCGCCTGGCGATTGGATTGTCGAAGTATAGCACGCGCTTTTCACTATCCAAGTTCAAACCACTTTTCAAGAATGCTATGTTGCGCGCCATCCGGTTTCGGATTTAACTGTAGCGTTGGCCAGCCACAGGACGCCTGAGTCTACAAAGGGACCATGGGTGGCTTGCGCTGCACCATCCACAGGTCCATACACACACACCATATCCAGTGTACATCCGAACAATAAGACCGGGAGCCATGTGAATGGGAGCCAGATTTCAACAAACGGAGCCGGCACACACTCCTAGACAGTCAAACACAATCACGCTGCAATTTAGAAGGAATCGCACAGGGCGGCGGCTGGACTGTATTCCGCTCCATACTGACTAAAAGGAACCACCCTTCGAGCCCAGCACGACCACAAGGACCGTGCAACCCGTCCCCGCCAGCAACGTCCAACCTTCTCCTAGAGTCAGTATGGACGAATTTGTGGTTAATAGACAGGTAGGCACCTTGTCAACCTGTACATCAGGCACTACTACGCCGAGGATGTGAAAGAATAGACAACACACTTGCAATGACAATATCAAATAAAAAATATATCTGGTAAAGAATACGGCTATGCAGACATAACTCTTCCCTAAATTAGCAAATGAAGTAAGTTGGTTAGCAAGGAATCCGCGATAGGTACAATATGTCCAGAAGTTACGCAAAAGTGCAGCAAACGCGATAAATTTAACGAAGATAACCACAATTAGAATAAGCAACGAGGCCAGTTAATATATGCTTATTCAGGTAGGTATAATAAACCAACTAAAGTGCGATGTAAATTATCCAGCTAAGAAAGAACTAGTATTAGTGTAAGTTTAGCCTAACTGCAGTGAAGAAGCATCATGAGTGCAACATCAGCCTCAGCATAGGGTTTTTATATTTATATACATACATATATATGGGTATAGATTTACATTTCTCGCATTCGCCAACATAATATGATCCGTTATTTCGTCCGATTTACGTTCAGCATATATATCTATATTCCGAGATCAACGTACACTTTGCACAGATTGACAAACATTTCCTCATATAATGGGAGGTGGACTGCTTCGCCACACATTTTATGGACCAATTATTAAGTGATCTCCCGCTTTCTTGACTACTTGGCAACCACTTAGTTGGGTTCCTATTGCTGATTGCATATACAATTTCCTATGCTTTTCTTTGATAATGGCTATATAAGAACATGCTCAGTTTTGAACGCTTCTCAAAAAATACATATGGGATGAAAATAAAAGGATAATCCCATGGTCCTTCCATCCTGAATGTCTCGGTGCTCCACGTACGAGTTCGGTGTAGGATTTTGCCAGTTGTATTCGCCAAATCATCGTGTGAAGAACACGTCGTGCTCAACCTACTAATACTCACGCGCGCTGCGCTAGCAGACCCTGCTGTGCCGGTCACGTGCAATAAGAAAAGGAAGAGTAACAGTGTAGTCTAGACATAAAGTGGGTGATACACAAAATTTTAATAGAAATTAGCTACGAGTAATTAAGAGAAAAAGGAACAGAAGAGTAACCAAAAGAAAAATTAAGGGCAGGGAAGAAGGATCCGGAGTTGCAAGTTGAGGGCGACAAGGCGACGTATAAACTCTGTTACCTTGCGTGACAATAGAACGTTCTAGGGTGGTGCATCCCATAGATTTATCTCTCGTGCGACAAAAGAGTATCAGCCCGAACCCGGTCAGAACGGAATTCGTGCAACTGCAAGAGGTGCTCACGAATATTGATTAACTGAGAAGAATGAAAGAGCAAAGCGATGTCTTAACCGACCCGGAGATTAAGTTCATAAGTTTTGACAATAATAAAGCTACGCTGTGCCATTGTTCTACTTCGTTTTATCTAAAGTAAACTAAACGGCTAGTGCTTAACCCGAATTTGTGTGTCCGAAAACGGCGCGTGCTTTCTTATTCAGTCCTACACTTTGAAGCTAAGGTTGTTATCGATTGAGCCGGTATGAGACAGCTGCCTCAGGCTATATTCCACAATTGAAACCGAGAGATCAGTGGATACTCACTGGTTACGATCCTCACCAATGTGCTGTAAGGAGAAATGATGAGTGGTTAAGGGATTTCCACTAATACCGACTCTTCAGTCCACATAAGTTACTTTCTATGGAAGCGCTTTTGGAATAAAAAATTTATAAAAATATTTAGCATGGACGTGTGTGAGCACGTATTCATAATTTTCACCAAAAAAATTAAACACGAGCTACGTTAGCAGATTCATAACGGAATACAGATATTCCTTAAAAATATTTAAAAAAACTCATAAGCACATCAAGTTGAATCCAGTGGCACACACGCACGAATGCGTGCCCATCCTCTTGACCAATTGCAAATCAGTACAAGAATACTCAGAACATCTGCATCGGTTGGTGCAGCGGTTAGACTGCTCTCAGCCAACAAACCACGTAATGCACAGCTGCCGTGAAAAAAACACTTGAGCTCATTCACTGTAGGATAGGTGCGGACTAGCACGCGACATCTATGGACGGTTGGGGAAGTACTTTAACTTTCACCCACTCACTTACGCGGCATCAAGACACACAACACAAAAGTGGGAAGCCCATCCGCGTTCATAGTGCTCACTGTTACGCGCAGACGACCGGACATGAAATTTACTCTACAATGAGACAGTATCGATTGTCTTCACTGAACCTAGCTGCATGCAAGCTACCAGGCAGGTCCGTTAACCTGACGTGGTGTGACCTAGACTTAGCGGTGTCTACGTGTAATCGGTTGTGGTTAATAGCGCCTAGGTGAAATGATTAATGCGTGCGGTGCTTCACTACGCGCTATCATGGAACAATGCGTTAGTTATCGGTGGGTGTGGCCGAGTTACGCGTTAACTGCACATGATCGGCCTTAAGGATGGGTTAGCATCAGCATCTGCACAGCAATGCATGATGCAATGCACCGAGCTTTGCGGAAGAGTACCGCATTAATTGTGATGAGGTTACCGGGTTGGCAAAAGTTCGCATTTACTGGTCTATATGCAATCGTTAGTATAATGTAGCCGTTGGCAGGGTGAAGGATTACGTTTGTAAAGAACCGTCATGAGTTCGTGTGAAACGAAGATGAAACGATGATCTATGTTAACGTTAGCGCACTCCTCACCAAGATGCCGAAATGCGACGCACTGAGTATGGTTAAACGCTGTTTGATTAAAGAGATCAACTTAGAGAGTGACCGAAAATTAATTTGGTTGAAACAACCGAGAGTAAGACATCGCGCGGTATGTTGTTCTAGCTCGGGTTACAGTCGGAAGTAGGCACTCAAGAACATGATGTTATCATTAGATCGCTAATGTCCACTATGTTGTACATAGTGCTGGCAAACTCCAGTAAATGGCCAAAACTTGTTGGTAACAAGTGGTTGGCACATTTTGAACAAAAAAGTGGATAAGAATAGCTAGTTCGTGAGGAATCTGAAATCGCCTACCATAGTAGCACATCGCCATTCCTTGACTGCTCTGTTTGCAAGAATGATTAGCTTCCGAACCGATATATCGTCAACCGACGGAAACAGATGTGACACAGCATTACAATTCCGATCTCTGTGTTTCACAGATAAGGCCATGTGCACAGAGAAGGAAGTAGACAGTAAGTTAATTCCTGAATATTGGACACCCGAAACCGGTAGTGCAAGACACGTTTCACAATATAATAAAGATATATCGAAAATATACAGCGGAATGGATTGAGTCGATAAGAATATTAGAGGTAGAAGGAAATTCCTTTTCCTTTCCGACGGCACTAAACAAAGAATAAAACTCGGGATCTGTCCAACAATTGTGTGTCTAAAAGACACACTTTTCGTAGATAAGATGATTAACGGTATTCACAAATGTATTCAAAATAACTACATATGTGTGTATAAGAAATACTGCGAGCGAACTGCACACAACGCTGCTGGAACACCTGAGGCGCATGGCACGGCAACGTCTAAGTACAATACTCTACTGTGAGACTCAGCGGTGGTGACGC
>CALYDF020000900.1:0-19754 GCA_944474145.2 Dicrocoelium dendriticum | reverse complement strand
TTTCTGGCCATCCTACGGACTTGCTAAGCGCCCGCCTTTTCGCCGATAATATACTAGTGTGCCATTGTTCCAATGTCAATTAATAACATAAAAAGGGGGAAATTCCAAATTTAGGTGACACCAGTTGTTTGGAGGGTCGATTTTAAACAGTCGTTTTATAATTGGATATCGACAAGCAATCTCAGTGTGGACGGCGATTGCCGCTGCAATGCCTGTTGGTCAATTCGCTCACTGTAACGGTAACTTTCGGAGCTTATTTGAATCGGGTTTTGCCAAAAATCGCAAATCTAACTAACTCACGGGCCATTCACATAAGCACTGATGCATGTACCTTCACCGTCACGTTACAGAAACTGCCGGAGAGTGCAAAGTTTCGTTAGAGTTATATCCTTTCTCGAGTGAAACGGATCACATCACGTATTGCAAGTGAGATATCGTGTCCTCAAGATGTTTCTTAATAAGTGTTCTATCTTATGGCATATAACGTGAGTTATAAGGATGTTCCATGCGTGTGTCTCCCGAAGGGTAATCAATTTGGTAGCAATCTAATCGACTGCAGTGTTTAGGGACTTTGCGGTGGTGGCCTCACCGGATATTATTACGTCTATATCGCAACAGATCTTGACAGGCGTGATTTGGATTCGTCAGTATTGTGTAAACGATGATGTGGTCTTCACGCTGACGTCGACATTCACAACTGTGCAATCCCAGGACTCTAGAAGTCTGCAATTACATGAGAGGTGAAGCAATTCCCTAACGAATTTAGTTGCTGTAAATCGTGGAGCTACGAGCAAATCAGTAACCTCTTTGCACCGATGTCGCTGACGACCGAAGTCATAGCACGAAAATAAAAGCATGGAATAAATATACCTTTGTGCCACAAGTTTACAAAGCTCAGAAAATTTGTATACTGGCCTACCCAGGTTACCTTCAAGAATATACTCCTTTCCAATGGACCTTGATTTCTTCGGCTTAGCAACACATCCAAGAATGCTAGTTTACCAACCTTTTCGGTTTCGTTAGTGTACTTCAACGATGTATGAACACTGTTTAACTGGTTTAACAGGTTGGCAACATTGGTGTTTGAATCGCAGATTATAAACTTACCATCTATATAACGACAATAGAAATGAAACGAAAGGATGATGAGCCGTATGTCTAGCTTCAGGCTCAATCATAGCGAGGAAAATATCAGCAAAGAGTGGTCCGAAGGGGACGCTATCACGACACCGTCAATCTGTCTGTAGTATACTCCATTTAATAAAAATTGTCGGTTTAAAGTGCAAGTAAAATTAATTTATTCAGTTTCCTCACCGGAATACCCACATGCGTTCTCTTCATTCACGTAATGACATACCAAATTGACAGTTTCCATCAATGAAACCTTGGTAAAAAGGGACTCAACAAGCATAGAGAGGATAAACTTGCCATTTACTTTCATGCATTCTACTCGTTTCACAAATTCAAATATATCTTTTACGGTGTATGTGCATAACTCCTTGCCTACTGGTTCGAGCCAACCCACAAACCTTTTCGCAAACGAGTGAGTAGCCGAGCAACGGACTGTAGCTCTGGGGCACTATCGTTAATAGAGAATAAGAATATACGCCTTCCCACATTAATCATTGGCGTACACAATAATGCACATAATTTAGATCAGAAAGCGAGCTCCGTACTCTTGCATTCAGCAGACAATGATAAATTTGCTTGGGCGCCACAGAAAAGCCTCACTGTTTCCGTTATTGCGAGGATTATGAAGGCGAACGTAGTTGTTCAAGCAATTAAGCGCTTTTAAGAAGTTTAGCTCTACGACTTTAAATTCCACTCTGGTGTTGACTGATCCCGTCTAGCTTGCTTAACTGTAAACAAGTTGGTACTGCAGGGACGATATCAGCAGAATCTCCTGCTGTGATATTTTGATGTAAGTACATTCAAGCAATCCTATGAGCGCCACGGCGATAATAGCTGATTTATCTCTGGATACCAAATGTTGGAGATTTAATGGATGGTAGTTCGTGTGATCACACAATTGTTCCTTTTGAAAATATGAGTGAATACTCCATATTCGTGCATAATTGGAGTGTGTATGTCAGCAGGAATTCGTTGAAAGAATCGATCTAACAGGTACGGCGATGTTCATGGACGTGGCTTTTAAAGTGCTCGGATGTTAATGCTTGCGATAAATCGGTGAGTATCTGTTTACAAACGAAATTACCACTCACCATTTTTCCTTGCTGTAACCTACACAATGTGGGCTGCCCAGATGAAGCTCGTTAATGGACAGCTTTCAAATTAAGGGCTCAAATCACCAGCCAACACCACAGCATCTATACCTTTCTGTAACGAAGGATATTATTAATTTGGCGCTAGAAATCTTCCTTTACCGATCCAATGTCACAGTTTGTGGGTACGCAGGCAGCGAAGACAAAAAAGAAACTGTAAACCTCGCGCTATTTCGAGACTTTGAACGAGCCAGGTAGTCTGCTAGCGACCCTCATTTTGTTGACTTGGATCCAATGTATCAAAGCAGCTTCAGCTTGGATACTAAAGGATATGCTCAGACCGGCTTGACCAGCCTTAAAAGTTTCGTCATCTTTGGACAAGCGTATTGAGCATATGATGCTAGTTTCGCATGTGAATAAAAGCAAGTTATGCATAGATCTGGGATTTTACAGTCGCAGTTCCCCTTAATATTATGTAACAGTCGAGAGGTACTCTGCCGTTCGGGAACGTGGTTCTTCTTCACCGACGTACAACAATGTGTGTGTGTTGAGGCATGCCAGTTTTAGCGAGGATCGATAGTTCCAATGGAGTAAAGGATGAACTGTCTGTCGACTTAATTGTGTATGGACTTTCGACTGGACAAGAGCGACGGCGTGCGATTGCGCGTGATTTATCACTCAGTCAAAGGCTTATAAAACAAGATAAGGAAAGGAAAACATTTGAGTAAATTAAAACCTAGGGGAAACACTTGAAGTTGAAACGGGACGATGGGGATAAAAAAGCGAACGAGTGGAGGAGTAAGAAGACTGAAGGACTTACGCATCGTCAACCCCACTCACACTGCTCGATGGCGTTGATTATCCTCCGCGACTGCTACATCATCAATCGTTTGAAGAGAAATTCACTTTATTGGATGTGCAAGATACTGGCAGGGTGCCTAGGACTATACAAGCGAACGATTGCTCTACTTAACAGTAGTCTTTGGTTCAAAAAGCGGACCGCAAGTCAGCGGGGGCTTTGGCACTGTGGTAGAGGGAAGGGGGTTTTACGAACTAAGTAGCCGCACTCACTTCAACCACCAATGTGGAGGGCCAGGAGACTGAGATTTTCTGTCCTCTAACCCTTGGCTAATCTTACATGAGTGGCACTGAAGTTGCAGAATTACCACGCGTCATAGGTCAACAACTAGTAGATGAACGCAAGTCATCGCACCACGTTGAGATGCAGTCTCGTCGGGATGTTTCAATTTATTCATTCGGGGATCACTTTCTTTTGTTTGAACGATAGCGGTAACCCTGGTGTCAAATTAGCCATAACGCTTACGAGTGAGAGTACTTTAAACATAAAGAGCTATTCATTTCATTTATGTGCTTTGGCCTCTAGTTCCCTTGGATTTTGATGCACGGGGACTCCATAGACAACGATCGGTTATGTATCACTCTATTCAGTGAAGTCCTCAAGAGTTTATTTGCGTTTCTGACCTTCTTTCCATGGGGTATTCGGAAAACACGAGCAGTATATCGAGCGATACAGGAGAAAGTAACTGACAAGAGAACTGTCTCTGCGTCAACTCCTGACCGAAGCGTTAGTTGGAGTAACCGCGGTTCATTTAAGCGTACTGTTTTTATGACGGACAAGGTGATTCACACTGACTGATTTATCTTGGTCCACCATTAGTTGACACGGGGTACCGCAGCTTCCGATCGTCCAGCGGTTTATCTTTTATAGAGTAAACTTTGGATTCAGACACACTGACACAGATAACGGTCAGATAATATTGAAGTTGTCTGACGGTCTCTCTTTTGTAGGGATGTGTAGCTGCTTTCTTTGGTTAGACAATAAATGAAAGCATACGTCTCGCCGTAGCAGTGGCAGTACTCATCGCATGGAGTTCGGAAGCGGTGCACCTTCTAAATCTTGTTTGTTGCAGGGTTCATCTGAGTAGAATGGAACCAAACCTAGTCAGACGAACTGGTGGTGGTGCTAACACACGTTAATTACTGTTCTGCGTAGTAAGCAAGAAGGGGAAAACATCCATCCAGTTCCACAAGTTGTGGTTCACTTTGAAGACAATGTTACATGGTTCACCTCTCCCTAGTGCAATTGTGAAGTGCTCACTATAAGCGTTTGCTGGCGTGTCAGCATGGTGTGGCAGGATAGTGTGTTAAATGGGTTTTGGAGCTCGGTCTATTGATCGCCTCGGACGGTGTTGGATGTCAAAACGGCATTGTCCAGATGCTGAGTGGGTTTCACTGCACGGAAATTTCATCTTACCTTCTTTCTGCTCCACGCCGTGGTGAACTGGAACTAGTGAGGACTCGTTCGAACACCGTTGCTATGCTGTATCTGTTGAGATCAAAATGGTGTTAGCCGATTGAGTTAAGGCAGTACTGTGTAAGGGGGTATGGGTGAAACACAGTTCGAAATTTACCATGACTGCTAATTGTAGTATATACCAGTGGTGACCTCACGCAAATGGTATAACGAGGTAGAGCCTGTCAACTCAACGCGAATAAGTACAAATTCAGAGGTGTGCGACAAAATGCGACAGATGAGTTCAGAAGCATCGTGGATGCACGAATGTCCGGCCAGTAGACGCGTACTGCCGAACGATCAGGTGTGGTTTGTCCAGAGAATGACCTATATTTGGTGGATAATACCAAGATCAGAAAAGTTACAGAGTTAGGAACACTTAAGTAACCCAACGTATATGTAGGGTCGTGATCCAGAATTCATAGTTCCAGTAGACATGAATTCACCAAAGCCCACTGGATGATGACGTTCAATAAGTGGCCCCTTCGCACCCCTATACTAAAAGCACTTCACTGATTTGAATTTTGAAGGGACCAAGTTGTGGACCGGAAGCACTGATCATTTGTATCGATGCTACTAACGGAGAAAATTGCGGATCATATTCGCTCGAAATGTCTTGGGTTGAGGTTTATATAACCATGCAGCCCACGACCCAGTATGTTCGTCTCAGCTAAACCCCATTTAAAGTAGACGGATCGTTCTTATCAGTGCAGTGCAGTTCTCGTTATCAACTCAGTGTACTGGAAGAATGGATTCCTAAGCCTACTCAACCCCTGTCCGACCGCCTACCGACGGCTGATGTCATTAGACTGACACACTTTGCCTAGTCTGAATTGAATTAGACGCACATTGTTGCTGTCAAAGGGTAGGTTACAACCAAGTTTGCAAAAAGTATCCTTATGGAACTGTCTGGTTACAACAATGACGCATGTTATGCGGCACAGCACTCAAAGGCGCGCTCGAACAAACCGGGGAAACCCCGCGTTGTTTGCAATTATGCCAAAGCCTGCCAAGGCAGGTCATTGCTGGAAGAGGTGCACCTTGAGAACGGCTTCCTTGGCGTTCTTCTAAACGTGAGGACGGGGACTGGGGAGCTACTTGTAGATATGTAGACCATTTTTCAGTAAGGTGTGATGATATCAAAAGCTAAAATATATGCGCTTCCTGTGGCGGCCGAAGGATTTATTGCAGGAATCACTGCAATTGTATCGCATTACCGTTCTCCCATTCGGCGCACATTCGCCACCAAGATATGCTTCATTTTATCTCGGAGGATATACCGAGGACTACAGGACTGACTATCAATCAGACATTGATACAGTAACGGATTTGCATAAAAGATAGATAGTTCAACCGCAGTAGCCAAGGTAGGCAAACACAGGTAAATGAAATTACATCCCCGGGAAGATTGTGCTCAAGGAAATGAAATTACAGCAACTACCAAAACTTGTATGAAATGACAACGCTTGTGTTTTCCACTGAGTCAGTTCGACACAAGTGTTAGTACGGTAGTGAACACTTCAGTTTTTGAATGAAATGAAATTCCTTAGAGAAGGTTTATCTTTAAGCTGGTGGATTTCGAAAAGTAGTATTGATTGATATTCAATCTGCCTAACGCTTGTCGCTGTGGCGCCAGGTGGAGACAATAGTTCCTATCCTCCTGAAGGATGCTCAGCTGGATACTCGATACTCAGCTTGTCAACGACGAACTTAAGCAAGCGACAGTGAACAAGCTGGAAAAAATAATCAGGTAGGGAACCTTTGTACCCAGATTTGGTCATCTCGATGAGTTTACCGAAATATCAGAGAAAACTTTCGACGTTAACGGTTGTCAGCATCCTGGACCGCGATCACAAGCAGGTATGCAACCGACTTACGAATTAATAGCGTCAAGTTCAGTGGCATACCGGCGAATCAATAAAGGATATTTGTCGTATCAATTGTCAACTATACAACCTCGTCAAAATGTGCATAATAACTGGTGCAGTATAAGGACAGATTGTTCTGGGTTTAGTTGCTGATATATGCATAAAAACAGGCCCGCAGCGAGAGGACGTGATTGAAGAGGTGATAGCTGAGCGTGTGAAAAGTGAACTATGGTATGCATAACAGAAGGAACATTTTACAGATTCGTAAGATAAAACCTACCTGTTATAGGAAGCGATGCAAAAATCGCCAATGGAGGGTGAATTCCTAATTAGCCGACCACATATTTACATCATGCTTACGCTGAGATCTTGGCAGCAGCCTTTAGTGCTCTTGAGCCATTTTCACCTGCACGACAACATGGCTCACGCAGGGAATGGGTGGCAAATTATTGGTATGACAGCAATGTCGTTATCAATGGTGGTAATTGTTGTATCAAGAAAGAACCATGGTGAGAAGGCCTAAACTTGGATGTTTATTGAAGCGGGATGGGAAAACGAATGATCCTCATTCAAATCGACATTCATTTTCAAAATATGAGGATTTCTCGAGATTACCAGTTCGCTCTGTAACTGAAGAAAATACCCTCACCGCATTCTTCATCATCGCTGAGCTTGCGAATTCCGACTTTACTGCACGGAAACAATCCTTCAGATTTGTCATGAAAGGCGAAACCCTCGGTCTACCCTCTTCAACACTGTGACAACAGTCTAATGAGTTGCATAAAGTTTACCAGAATTTTTTGAAAATTCCTAGAAGGCCAAGATGGACTCAATAAATGATAGCAAAACAACTGAACCAGTTGGAGAAGGAAGAGATGTTAATTTGAAACGTTCCTTGGCTAATTTGGAACAAACAAAGGGCGTAGTACTGACTCCGTTTGAGAAGAACATTGAATTTTGGCGCCAGTTATGACGCGTTACGGAGCGCAGTGATATCCTGATGCAACTCGTTGATGCCCGTCAGCCTCTGTTGTACTACTGCTCTGATCTGGAAGTGTACGCCCACGAGGTCGATTCGAATAAAGTGTGTATCGTCCTTGTGAACAAGGCCGATTGCCTCACTCCAAAACAGTGCTAATTGTGGAGTGTGTAGTTCCACAAACGGGGGATTTGTGCTATATTTTGGTCCGCAACCGCAGCTGTTTCATCTCGAGAAACGTACAGTCTCAACAATCTGGATTATATCAATGGGAGCCAGCCTACGGAATCGGATTACGAAACAGATAATGCATCGTTCAACAGTGACGGTAGCTGCTCCATCCCCAAAGCTGGCAGCGAATCTGAAGAATACCCGGTTCGTCCCACTTTTTCTTCGACCGTTAACCACTCAGCTTCTGATGCAATAAATGCAGCGGCAGAAACATCTGCACCTGGATTTCAGCCGGATGGTCGCCTACTGAAATCCACGGAACTTCTAGACTTGTTCTCCAAGCAGTTGTATCCATCAAACCGACAAATTCGAGGCTCCCAGCTCACAGTAAGTTTTGTCGGTTACCCAAACGTTGGCAAATCCAGCACGCTGAACACTCTATTTGGACGAAAGAAGACCGCTGTCTCTGCCACTCCAAGTCGCACGAAACATTTTCAGACACTGTGCGTCCGTCCCGACTTTATGTTGTGAGATTGCCCTGGACTGGTGATGCCCTCATTCGTGCATTTCAAGGCCGATCTCGTAGTTGCCGGCATCGTTTCTATCGACGAAATGCTTGACTGTCTCTCACCAGTTGGATTGGTTTGTGAACGCATTCCTCAATCCATGCTGGAGCTTAAATACGGTATCAAGCTCTCCAAACCCATTTTGGATATTCAACTACAGGGAATTGCAGAGGACAGCCCACCAACGCCACATGATCTACTCGCTGCACACGCTTTCTCCCACAGCTTCATGACAGCCAAGGGCAATCCTCATTATGACAGGTCCGCTCGAATCATCCTCAAAGATTACGTCCAAGGTCGCCTGTTGTATTTTCATCCACCACCCGGCACGGACCCACAGGCATTTCAGCTTCTCGGGAGGAATCCCGACAGCTTACCCCCTAGTTTAGCTCACACGGTTACCACAGTAATTTCATTACACCAATTTGCTTTGCGCTAATCATGCAACTAAAGGTTAAACTTCTACAAACGTCGTATTTACTATAAGGTTTGGATTGCGATGTTCAAAGAAACGAGTCATGTTAATTTAATAGTGTCGTAAAATTTGAATACAAAATACAATTCATCTAAATCCCTAGTTAGTTAAATCCTGGCCGGACAGCCACCCGATGCATCCTGGGAAGAAACTCCACCCCCTTACCGACCTAGTGGCAAGTGCGTCGGAAACCAAAATTCATGAGCTTAAGGGATTCAGCCCGGAGAGCTTATGAAGCCTGACGGAGTAATCCGGGATGGGTTTTGTCCACAAATAATAAAACCACTGTGTCAAGTTGACCTGGGATGGCAAATTCCGGAACCAACAGAACTTGTTGACCAAATGCAGCACTAATCCTAAGATGCTGTTTAGGTAGGTCAGCAAGCTCGGAGGGTGCAGCATATGATCCTTGCTCTAAGGGCAACAGATCGTCCTGGGCAAACTACACAAGGGGCGGCAAACGCGTTTCGCCAACATTACATCCACATTTTCCAGACTGAGGCAAATTCACGCCCGCTTTTTACACAGCTCACATCGACCCCGCGGTTAAACTAGGTACCGTTCAGGTTAACAAATGTCAAAGACTAATGTCATTGCGCGTGTATAGCTCTTCTGGCATGGACGAGTTCAAACCGAATGCACTGATGACAGCTGCCATGAACATTACCAAACCATTAGCTGGTTACTTTCCATCATGAACTGCTGTAAGTTAGGCTTCCACAAAGTAGATAAAGGGAATGCTCAGTCATACCTACAAGTAAAAATCATGCAGGACCCTAGAACTACAGTCCAATTGCCATTCTCTCACTGTTGTTCAAAGTAATGGGAGGTATTATTGCAAAGGTGCTCATGGGATATCTTGAGAGCAACAACGTCATAATTTCACAGTAGCATCGATTGTGCGGAAATCGGTCATGCACTACAGAATGCTGCTAATCTCTGCAAGGTAGACATCATCAGATGTCAGTGTAACATTAGATGTCGGCAACCTAGACTTTAATACACCGTTATACCGCCTTGAACACCACCTTCTCTTTCACAGGCTTCGAGGCTAAACTATCGGTGATCCTGTACGCGGCTGGATAAGCGATTTTTTCATTCAAATTCAACTGAATGTGAGGATCCGCAAGTCCATGTCTAAACCAGTTGAAATCAAGTGTGGTGTGCATCAACGATCTGCAATAGCACCATGTTTATTCCTCCTTGCTAATGTAGACAGTCTAACCTCTTGCTATTTTCAGTCGATTCCAAAATCTGGCATGAATCTGGCCCTGAAGCGCGATTTCGATAGGGCATACACGTGCTCATCCGAAAACCGGCTCCAGTTCAACGCAATAAAATGCAAAGTTCTAAGCTTACACCATTAGCTTGTCTATATCGACTTGGGGACCGAGAGTTACAACGTGCTTCCAAGGAAAGCAACCTCGGGTTGATTGTGCACGACGACGTTGGCTACTCGAAACAGGCCGGAAAGGCATTTAATGTGTCATTCAGCATCTTGAACTCTTATGGCGTTTTATAGGAAATTTCGAGCCATTAGGCGTTCTGTAAACCCCGAACGCCCATGTGAGGTCTTACTTGAAATAGGCGAGCTAGGTCTGGCGATGCTGGTTTAACTCGCACAAGCGCCACGTACATGCACCGGAAGCTCCACAACGTAGAAGGACCAATTTGGTTAGATGATTATTTCACCTCCCCCATTAACGCAGACTGCAAGCCCTGAGATTGTACTGTTGTGCTTATCGACGTCAAGAAACAGACATTATCATGATTTAATTAAAACTGACGAGCCCTAATCACGCTTCTCGTGTTCTGCTGCAGTTGAGTCGCAAAACCATACTAAGGGAAAATCAGCCCAAAGGGGCGACGCATTATAGTCGACCTGAAAGTCGACAAAATGTTTTCCCCCATCGGGTGCCCCCGAACATGGAACACCTTTCCAACCCATGTTATATTTTCCCCTACGTTAACACTGGTCAAAAACGCCTCTATGATGCACTTTCCCACTAACTTTACTTCATATGACCAGTTTCACTCGGAGGACGAAGTAACGCAATCAAAATCATGTGCCTGAAAGCCCCATCCGTAAAGTGAAAGTGACGATACGTGAACAACCTGGATAGACCCAAATAGAATGTCCTATCATAACAGTCTAATGAAGTGGCACAAGAGCGAACTTCGTCAACCATTTTTAGTATACTACACTTTGTGCGTGAAATATAACAGCCCCCCATATTAGTTTCAGTGCGCATATTCAATTCCCATTTCAAACAGTTGTTATGTAACGGTGTGGTTACATCGGTAGAAGTTTAACCTAACGACCCACCAATAATTTGATTTTATTATTTTTCACTTCACGCATCCTACGGGACTTGGCAAGCAACTACATTTTAACCGTGATAATTCATTGTTCATTGTTCGAGTGGTGGTCCCAGACAATCCACGATATCTCAGGTTCAATCAACCGGTTCAAACAAATGCGATAAAAACATGTGACACATGGACAACCATACGTTAAGGAATTACCTCCCGACATCTCAAAGGCTGTTGGAACAATTTTTCAGTCATAACTAAAGATCGCAGATTGCAGTAACAAGTAACCACTTCAGAACGGGGGGCTGCGCTATATGGAGTGGCTGACTTGTTAATTTCCCCTCAGCTGAGAACATATCGCGCAGACACCGCATGTATATCCACAACGACTTGTACGTCAAATGCATGATATGATTGACGGTAATCATAAGTTACATCTATCAATCAGTTTGGGTCTTGCTTATGGGTGCAAAGTAGCGCGCTTTTATCGCAAAAACTTATCGAAGTAGTAAGACAGTCGGCAGGTAAAATTGTGATGCTTATGAGTGGATTTCGTATAACATATTAACTTAAATGACTAGTGTGCGCGCAACGATATAGACATGGATTCACATCATGAAACGTCACACCGTAAATTGGTTTTACAAGCCACATTTAATAGTTGCATCACAGCATTTGTTTTGCGCAACACGAGCTTAACCGATGGCAACCAGCAGACACTGTAAAGGGTCTCCTAGTTCGAGTAGGTGAGAGTTGCTTGGACTCCAACGTTCTGTGTGTGCACACGGCAACACAGCGGCACGAAATGTGCAATAACAACAATAGTGATTGCCAGTCAATTTGCTGCTGTTCAGTAACTTACTCGCCCTATGTAATTCATATCTACCTTGGCGGTGAATTACATGGGTTGAGCAAGGCACGCACAGCATATCAGAGTCGCAGATCACATACCAACTTGTGTCGGAGAACGCACTGCACCATAATATATGCAACCAAACTCAATTATCGTTATAAGCCATGAGGTGCTAATGTTTATACTTTCTGACAAAAAACAACAATTGCAACAGCTACTTTACGTAAGCAATGTAATTGTGAGAACTTTGCAAGTTTATTCGATCTGAACTGAAGTCCGAATTATGCAGTCTATCGAACCATGACAATCCACTTAGAACTTCAGTCCACTTATTTGGCTTGTGCCTAACACTGTCGAGGAATATAAAATTAATATATTTATTTGCTTATCGATCATCACGGATAGCATAATTAGGCCAAATATCTTTCTTACTGGCGCAACCGCAAATTCGCGATGCTCTTCCTCTTGCGTCATCTGTCCTGTTGGAATCCTCAGAGAGACCGTGATTAAGATGCCATGGGATACAAAGTATTAGCCCATAACTTAGGCTTATGGATGGACAAAGCAGATAAGTTCTTACATTCACTAGTTCTTGCTCTATATCAATCGAGTCGAACACTCAGTTTTACCTCATCTAATTTGCTTCGAATTTCCTCCATGTGCTTCCTCATCACATTGTGTGAAGCACTTTCACTAACTTAATGCATGGGTGCCACACATATAACAACACTATATGCGTTAAATCTTATTGTTGCTGTCTTTTTATAATAAGAGCATGGTTATAATTATACTTGTTCAGTCCGTACTGGATTTTTTTACACTCCCCTTCCCTCGGATAGCGGCCACCATTCGGCTCTTTTTGCGTGTGTTGACAAGGTCACTTTTTTTGGAATTCTTCGTTCATTGGCAGTAGTTGGTGGAAATTTAGATACAATTCAGTTTCCTTATTGATTCTGAATTTTCCGACCAGAAATACTTGTGTTTTCATCGTTTGGTTTCGGTGCTCGTGCTATCGACATTTTCTCCAGCATCCGTCATTTTGTTTTCGGATTATTCAAAATGCCGAAGCAGTCACCCTGCGGTACTGGTTCCAAGATTGTAGGATCCAGTGATAAAGCCAAGTTACTTACCACATTCTATGTGTTGCGTTTTCAGTTGAGCATTTGCATCTTCTTCGTGAAAACCAACAGGATTTCGTTCAAACTGTATGTGGAAATTGCTGAAACAAGGTACAGCCAGGAAGATTAAATCCGACATGTAGGTTTCATCATTCCGTTGCGAATAACACCGTCTATTTAGCCCAACAACCTAACCTGAAGGGCTTTCCGGTTTCAGCTCAGTCTTCCTCCTCTACCAGTGAAAGCTCACCGACGATAAGTCTTAACGTTTTGAGAGGCCCAGTTTCACATGGCCTACATTGTCTGCTTTTGTTGTGTCCAACGGGCACTGATGTCCCAGCAGGTGAAAGCCTGAGTGCTGAAGACCAGTAGAAAGTACAAAGAATGAAATTAGGAGGGGATGTTGGACGTTTAACTACCCTAAGTAAACAGTTAGCCAAACCACATGAGGATGGTAAAATTCTTCGCCTTGCATTGTCAAACCTTTCCTACCAGAGGCTTTGTAACCTCCTGATTTTCCAAGCGCCGTAGTCCAGTGATCCATCACCCCAAGTGCGCTACGATCACGATGTCCAGGTTTTAAAGAGTCTGATTGACAAACTCCTCGACGCTGATGAGAACTCGGTAAAAGTGAAGCAACTTACTCGTCTTGGAAATCAAGGTGATCAACAAAATCGGTCTATTTGAATCACTTTTGTGGACGAAGCCATTCCAAGACTGATCGTATCCCGCCTAAATATGCTGAAAGTTTTGATGATCCATGTTCATCTACAGCTAGACCAACTAGACAGGGAGCGGCTCAAGTCTGCCGGAATTGAGCTGAAAAGAGGTACTGGTGAAGGGGAAACAATTCTTCGTATGGTAACTTTTCTGGTGGTTTCCAAGAATCTGCAAATCAGGCTAAACAGGCTGCACAAACTTCAAGCACGCCCGGTGGCTGCTGTTGCGGCCTGCGAGTAGCCTTCACACACCTTTGCAGTGTTACAAACAAGCGCCATGTGCTTTGTTGTTTTGCTGCGTCTGAGCGGCCAGACGTAGTGGGACTCGCAGAGACATGGCTGTAATCAGAGTTATACATTCAGGAATTTGAACGCAACGGCTACTCCTGCTTCCGACGCGATAGGCTAATAAATGCCCGCAGTGGTATATTGCTTTACATCCGGTCTTCGCTGAGTGGGAGACTTGTGAGCACCCACGGAAGTGATGATGTTTTGTGTGAGCTACTGTGGTGCTCTATCCGCCTCAGGCGCGGAGAACTACTAGTGGGCGTAGTTTATCGCATCCCCCTGAGTCGTTGTTTGCATTGACTACCCCGTCTACGAACCCACATGAGTCGTCTACACTTTTTACTTGTGGGCGATTTTAACTGTCCTCTTATACGATGACCTGATGTGCATTTGATGCCTAGATATATGGGGGTTGAAGCAAACTTCGTGGATTTAGTACATGAAACTGGAGCATTGTAACACATATGCTAGCCAAGGCGCATAACAACTAGCTCAACTCCATTCTGTCTCGACCTGATATTAACAAGCTACGAACAACGAGTGCATGACGTTCGGGTCCTGGAATCCCTGGCTACAAGCGACCACTCAGTGCTCAAGGCTGATATGTCGTATTCACATCCGCTGAAACCAGCTTACCACTACTGGAAAATGGAGTTCGACGGTCTAGCTCGAGCCGCGAGCCCACTGGATTGGCCTCTGTCACAAAGTGCATCTGTGGAAGTGTTGTATATTTATAAAAGAGAGCTTGACATCATTGTTTTCCCAATTTGTGCCATTGTAATGTGGGAAGGTTGGACCGATTAAGCCTCATTGATTTGACAAGGAGTATGGAAATCTGGCTCGGAGACGGCGCAGCCTGTGGGACAAAATCCTCCTCTCTGGCTCTGCCAATGAGTAAGAAGGGACTACAAGTCAGCGACACCTATGCTACAGTGCAAAAAGTAACAAGCGCCGACGTTTCGAAGAGCAGCTCACCATCGCCGCGAAGACCGCCCTAAAGAGCATATTTGCTTGCGTGAAGCGACTCCTGAAGCCGGCAAGTGATGTGCCAGTACTGGATGGCCGGGATGGGCAGCCCCTAACCTCCAACACTGTGCGTGCGCCCGCGTTGACGGCGTACTTCGCTTATGTATTTGTAACTGACCAGGTATGTGTTCCGAGCTCGACGTGCACCGCTTTTACCAAACTCGATAGTCTGAGTTGCGACGTTGAAGAGGTATGTCTACTACACGCCAGCCTTGACGGCACCAAACCTGCCGAACCAGATGAGCTTCATCCACTGATTCTCAAATCACCTTCGACCATTAACTCTCCTACCGTGACTGACCTATTCAACACGTCGCTGTCCAAAGTTTCGTTGCCGAATGACTAGAAATCTTCGGCGATGAAACCTATTCAGAAAGGAGGCGACCCTAACAAAGTAGACAACTTCAGGCCAATTTGTCTGACAAATATTTTAACTAACGTTGCGGAGAAGATTGCGAAAAAAGGGACTGTTGCTGTTAATAGAGTAATACTAGGTCCTGACATTCACGCAGCACGGTTAAATGCAAGACCGCTCATGCATTACAAACTGGCACTTGACGAGGCACGAGTGGTTGAATGCAATAAGCAAGGGGAAGTCTGTCGAGGTGCTATCCATAGATTTCAGTAAAGTGTTCGACAAAGTCAACCATGAGGTTCTCCTTCATAAATTCAGTTTGTGTGTTGTCAATGACTCACTTCACCGGCGGATCGGCGACTTACTTGTTCGACGAAAGTAGAGGGTACAGGTTGACGACCATCTAACTGAATTGTATCCCTCTACAACTGGCACGTCTTAAGGCACTGTAATTACGAGCCTAGGAAGAGTTCTGACGGGCGAACTTACACGCTTGATGACTAACCGCTATATCCCACACACCCCGTGAAGGACTTAGGTGTACTCACGCGCTACGATTTGAATTCCGTGGATAACATGAACAGGCTATATCGTAAAGGACTGCGCATGCTTCGGGCGCTCTAACTTAACTTCGGCACACGGTCTGAAGAGGTTGCTACTCGCCTCTTCTCTTCCATCATTAGACCAATGCTAGAGTGCGGTAGGTCCGCCTACTTTCCGATTACCCGAAGCGAGGAACAAAAGATGGAACGCGTCCAAAGTTTTGCTATCGGGCTCAATTCGAATTTACGTAGCTTGGGGCTTGAAGACCGGTGCGAGAAATTAGGACTCTATACCTTGTCCTTCCGTCAGCTGCGAGTCGACCTCATTACGACCTACTGTATCCCAAATCTCGCTGACTTCCTCATGCTGAGGCCAATGCTGCACATCAAGGTCCATGCAGCACATGCGGACACAGATATAAACTTGTCGTGCCGGATGTGAAACGAGTTCCCCATCCACTGTGCTTCGAACAGACGTTGGTACCTATTTGGATCCGTTTGCCTGAACATGTGATGGAAGCAACATCTTTGCAGCAGTTTCAAAGGTTGTTAGGTTTATACTTTACCACTATTGGATTCGGAGAACGATTGCACACTTACGATGACATGTCACATTTGTGCACCCTGCCATACTGTGACTCAGATATTTTAAAGGTTACATGAGAACATCCACGATATTCACGGCTGACAACTTTTATAGCGTTTTCACCATAGTTCAAAAGAGTTGCACATAATTCATTTCTAGTTGCTCTATAATACAGTATTCGGTATTCAGTATTTGCTGGTGTTCACTTGGTCGTCGTATACCTACTTAAATCTGCTGGCCTGCAGTTTCTTATGCATCGCTGATATTTCCAACCCTTTTGGCTACTCCGTATGAACAGCATTCAACACTTACTGGCTGCAACCTGATCTGAGGTTCCTTTGTAATTTGGCATCATTCCCTATTATAACTCGACGAGACAACTGCTAAGTGTATCACTTAAAAAGGAAATCTACTCGCATCTGTAACATAGCATTGGTTGATTTCGATCTTAATTTAAGTTATACAATATGATAGACCGCATCTCACGCAATGAGGAACATAACGATAACTAGGAGTATTAGCGCCATTGATAGAGGTAGACCCAGCAAACACAACAAACACTCCTTTGTACCAAGTGTTGAGTCATTTGAGGTGTTCTATCAAAAGAAATACGCACATTTGAAGCATAGAACGGCTTGGAAAAAGCAAGTGTAACTCAGTATTGAACCCATTTGGTAGGGAATGGGCAAATTTCGCCAAACCCTCTTATGAAGCCTAGGAATCTGTGGGAAATAAAAGATCGAAAGTTCGGCTAAGCTTAGGTCGTCAAATATATTTACCGTTCCAGCTCGTTCGGTGTACCAGAATGGTTAATATACCAGCCCAATATACAGTACGTTCTTCTCCACGGCGTGACCGCACGAGATTTCCTGCAGCGCCGTCAGAATTGTGCATGGCAAATGCGTGCCGACTTCCATTCAAGGGCATGGGAAAAACGCTGGCTATTCTGAAGATCTCCCTATTCACTCTAATGTTCTTAGTATTCACGTGGTTACCATATCTCTGAGTTAAAGAAAACGAATGCTGACTCTGAGCATGTGAATTGTATACAGTTCCATGGTGTGGTGGACCAAAGGCAGACACTACTGCACCAGCCATCAGTACTGTGGTGCAAGGATGTTAACCCGCAACCAGCCATCATCAGGACATTATGAAACCGCGAAAGGAAAGCAACATATTGGAACAGCCTATGTATGCGCACGAGGAATGGATGTATTAGAAATACATGCCATACAACTGCTATACCCCGAAACAAACCAGCGCCATGCAATCTGCAACCGGGATGACGAAGTTTGCTGGATGTCTTGTTTGTCGGAACGGGTGCACTTAGTATTAGCCACACTTGAAGCAGTTAACGGTTCCGCTTGCACTTCTTGTTCTTACGCTGCCGCAATGACCAAACAAGGAGAATCATGAGGATCTTCTGGCTGGAACGGTTTAAAGAAGGGGAAGTGATGGCCTTCTTGGAAGATTTCTGCGATGTGGCGGAGGCGGTTGGAGTTGACACCGGCTGACGAAGCTGGTGGCCCTGCGAAGCCTTCTTAAGGGCATGGCGAACGCAGTCCTAGAAGTGTCGAGGAAAGGTCCTGTCAAGTTGGAGTAGGCCGTTGCAAAGGATGCGTCGGTGTCTGGATTGGACAGTTCGGCCGACCGCTGGTAGACGATGCGGAGTTTCAATGCGGCGCGGCTTCTTGTAAGGTTGAATCCCTCTTGTTTACAGTTTACACCAAGAGCTTGTTGGACCCGGCCTTGAAGGGAATGGAGCAACCGTTAACACAGGAATTAATGGCCGATCAGTTTACGTCCCATCCCCCACAGCCAATCGCGGAAAGCGGCCGGATTGTGAACGCTGCTCGGCGTATGCGGCTGTAGGAGTTGGCGCAGATTGCTCGAGAGCTGCGCGACGCGCCATTTGCTGCGCTGCAGGAGGAACACCTTGGAGGCGTGGAGCGGTTAGATAACTTGGAACGAATGATGGAACGGCTCATGCAAAATGTCAATGGGCTCCGAAATCAAAGCTCGGATGAGCAAGCAAGGGATGTTTTTACCTTTGTGGGAAACCGGAACGATGGAAAAAGCAATGTCCGGTGAGGCGCACGGCTGCGCGTGTACCAACTACACACATACAATATTGTTTTTTTACTCGGATCGAGGAGTGTGTGCTTGGCGCGCTCAGTTGGGCGCGATCGAACCAATGGTATAAGTAGACGGAACGATGGAAATGTGTTTGATCCGTAAGGGTGCCGCTGTGTCGCTGGTCAACCAACGGCGAGATGGAAAGCTTTGATCGGACTCAAATGTATTAAGAGCTGTTGGCGGTTACTAATTGCGCTTTGATAGTATGACCAAACACTGGGGAATCTGATGACGGCAATTAACGCACTTCCTTATTGGGTCACCAGATGCGAAACAAACCATACGGGATCGGTTTTTCTGGAGTTCAACGGGGCTATCGTCAAATAAAATCGTGGGAAATTATTGACTGAAAACGGGTCGTAGACAATCATTGATCGGGGAGGAACTATACCTTGGAAAATGGGTTGTTGCCGCGTTACGATTGATCCCGGCGTCGTATTCACTGATCACAAAATATCACTCCTTTTTTATGGATGACAGCAGCCGGTATGGAATTAGCGTCTGCATCGAACACAATATCCCGCTAGCGAGTCTGACCTATCGGCCGAATGGACCCCGAAGTAAACCAATCCATCTGGATGCTGAAGTGAAAAGGCAAGTACGCTGGTGAGAGCAAACGCAATGGAATGCGTACTGTAAGCCCTGACATTGCCAAATATGTGGATGCTGGGATCCTTTTATGTGGTTACAAACATGTCGAGCACACCTTTCCTTAGTAGACAATTCCACAACACAGGTCTGTCTACGGAGTTCAAAACCGTTGGGATGTCCACGATCACTACGATTCTCGGCCGTCCGTGAACGTGACGGACTTCAAGCAGTTGGCGGAGTGTGATGATGTGGTCAATGCAACCTCGACCTGGAGAGAAACCCGCTTGTTCCTCTGGGTAAACACCTTCTCTTGTCGCTGAGAGCCTGCGGAATAGAACAAACACGTGGTCTCGGAGATTACAGAGATCAACGACACTCAGCAGTAATTGGCGCAATCCTCTCGGGAGACTTACTTATAAATCGGGACAATGAACGATAATGCGCATGCAATTGGGACATTCTCGTTAGCCCAAATTCTCGTGAAGGGTGGTAGTATTTCGTTGATAAGTGCATTCCCGCCATTTTTGAATAAAACCTGGTCCAGGCTGTCAGGACCGGAATCTTCATCATTTTTTCAAAGATTGGTTTACGCTTCGAAACTATGTTTGGGTAGGATCGTCTGGGGTGAAATA
>CALYDF020000899.1:0-19755 GCA_944474145.2 Dicrocoelium dendriticum | reverse complement strand
CCTGCATAGAAGCAAGTCCCCTGGGGATAGTTCCATGGATGACCGTATTACTTTACTTGAACTTTCCGTAAAATCTACCTTTGTTATTGTTCCCAGTTTCTTTATCTCTCTACTTTTTCCAAACTGCTAATCATTTCAAAAACCCATATGGGAACCATTGATCAAAAGACGAATAATTAACTATATTATGCGATCACGCTGTACATGTTGATAAGACCACCCAATTGGTCTGTGCCTCGCACTGCTGAGGAATAAAACGTTTATTATTTGATCGTATGCCTGCGCGCAAAGCACTCAGCCTCGGTTGCTGGAACGTGCGCACACTACTGGACCGGAACTGCAGTGAGAGCCCCGAGCGAGGCACTGTACTGGTTGCGATGAAGCTGCCGCGTTACCACATCGATATTGCGGCTCTCAGTGAAACTCGGCTCGCTGAGCAAGGTAAGTTGCATGAAGCAGGTGCTGGTTACACTTTCTACTGGGTGGGCAACGCCGCCTCAGAACCACGTGATCATAGGGTCGGATTTACAATATCCGATCGCCTTCATGGCCAGCTGGTGGGTGAACCAACAGGCATCAGTGCGCGACTGATGACTGTTCGCCTACGACTCGGAAGAGGCAAGTTTGCCACTTTTATAAGCACGTACGGTCCAACCATGTGTTATCCTGATGACACGCGTGTTCAATTCTACACAAAGCGATCCTCCGTGATACGGTCTGTGTCGAGGAGCGACCGACTATTTCTGCTGGGTGATTTCAACGCGCGCACTGGGCGTGATGCATCGGTGTGGACAGATGTTATCGGTTCGCGTGGCATTGGTTCAGCGAATGTGAACGGTGACAGGCTGCCCTCACTGTGTGCCACTCACGGCCTGACGATCACGAACACTCGGTTTGCACTGAGTGCGAGTGATATAGCAACTTGAACACACCCACGGAGTGGTCACGCTCACCTGCTCGACTATGTCATCGTACATCAGCGCGATATGCGTGAAGTGCGCATGACATGTGTACTGCGTGGAGCTGAGTGTGGCACTGCTCACAGATTGGTGCTCACCAAACTGTACATATATTTTCGTAAATCGATGTATTGCACTCCCGCCGTGAATCGGCGTAAATTTAACATTCTCTCCCTCGGTACTGTGGCGAAACGTACTGAGCTGGAGAAGGCGCTGGCTGCACGCCTGTGTGATGTGGACTGCATAGCCACAGTGGGCGACCTGTGGCGCCACATTCGCGACCAGGTGGCAGCCGCTACCGAGGAGACCATCGCGCAAGCAAATTCTAAGCGGCCTGATTGGTTTGATGAAAACAATGCGACGATTGGCGC
Source organism: Dicrocoelium dendriticum (assembly GCA_944474145.2). NCBI lineage: Eukaryota > Metazoa > Platyhelminthes > Trematoda > Plagiorchiida > Dicrocoeliidae > Dicrocoelium > Dicrocoelium dendriticum. The sequence continues at coordinate 18,425 of CALYDF020000899.1, read as the reverse complement.
ATTGGTGTCGGGGAAGAATGCAGCATTTGCTGCACATGTGGCAGACACCAGTGACTTGGGGAAGAAGAGTCAGTTTCGCAAACTTCGACGGCGACTGACCCGAGAGCTTCGTCGCATTAAAAATGCATGGTAGACGGAGAAGGCGAAGCAGATGGAATGCTACGCCGAACGCCGCCAACACAAGGAATTCTTTGACTCCGTAAAGGCGGTGTATGGACCGAGATTGGAGCAGCTGAGGACACTGATCGATGGTAGTTCAGGCACTACCTGCGCACAGACTGCAGACATAATGCAGATCTGGCGGAAATACTTTGACTGTCTCTTGAGTAACCGTTCAGCGATCGACTGGCCTAATTTGAACGGCCTCAAGCAACACGATATGAAGGCGAGTCTGGCGGACACGCCGACACTGGATGAGACGCAGAGAGCACTTGCTCAGCTGCGAAACGGCAAATGTTATGGAGCCGACGGGATCCCGCCTGAAGTATTGAAACACGGCGGACCTGCGTTGTTGACTTCGCTGCACCACTTGATGAAACGTGTATGGATTGAGGAGGAGGTGCCTCCTGAGCTGAAGGATGCCCTTGTGCTACCACTGTACAAGGGTAAAGGGAGCAAGCCATGTTGCACGAATTATCATGGCATCAACTTGCTGAGTTGTGTGGGCAAGGTGATTGCCCGAATCCTGCTCAACCGACTCGTCAGTCAGGTTGTGGAACCTAACGTGGCGGAAGAGCAGTGTGGATTCCGTTCGGGTCGCAACACTATAGATATGGTGTTTGCGGCTCGTCAGTTGCAGGAGAAATGCAGAGAACGACACCAGCCATTGTACTCGCTTTTGTTGATTTCACCAAGGCATTTGATACGGTGAACCGAGAGACATTGTGGCTGGTGTTGGGTAAGTTTGGTTGCCCGCGTAAGTTTGTAAGTTTACTTGAATGTCTGCACAGTGGTATGCGAGCGAATGTGCAGCTGAGTGGAAGACCTCGGATGACTTTGTAGTTGTCTGTGGTGTGAAGCAAGGCTGTGTCTTAACTCCTGCCCTGTTTAATATTTATCTTCATGCGATGATGTCCTGTGCTTTTGATGCCGCTTGTGCTTACGGGGTTCGTGTGGAGCACCGTGATGGCAGTAGTTTGCTGAACATCCGTCGTTTCGGTGCGAGAACTCAAGTCTGTGGTACAACTATCCATATGTTGCTGTTTGCTGACGACTGTGTGTTGTTTGAACACAGCGCGGATGAGTTACAGCACATGACTAGTGCTCTGGCTTCGACAGCTTCCAAATTCGGGCCCACCATCAACACAAGCAAAACTGTCTGTCTGTTTCAGCCTTCACCGGAGGTGCAATCTTCCATAATGCCGCGAATCTGCATTGGTGCTGAAGTACTGGTAACCACCTCCAGCTTCTGCTACCTTGGGAGTGTGATGTCGACTGATCAGCAGCTACGCAGTGAGCTGCGTATTCGCGTGTCGAAGGCAGTGGCGGCATTCAGGAAGCTAGAGTACCGAGTGTGGAACGACCATCAGCTTACCATTAGCACGAAGCTGATGGTGTAGAAATCCATGGTGCTGTCCGTTCTTCTAAACGGTAGTGAAACGTGGACGATGTACCGGCGGGATGTGCGATATTTCAAGCGGTTACATCAGCAGTGTTTTCGACGGATTTTGCGCATCGGTTGGGGCGACAGAGTTGCGGACACGGAAGTGTTGCGACAAAGTGGAATGTATGCAGTGGACTGCATACTTTTGCTGAGACACCTGAGGTGGATCGGTCATGTGAGTCGTCTGGATTCGAGGCGGATACCGAAACTAGTATTATATGGTCAGCTGAGTATTGGGAAGCGGCATGTGGGGAAACCAAATTTACGTTAACAGGACATGATCAAAGTGAGCCTCTCACGTTCTTATCTTGATTGCAGGTCATGGGAATCGAAAGCGGTTGATCGGCTTGCATGGCGCGATCTGATCACGAAGGCAGTTGCCGAGGTGCAGGAGAAAGCCCTCATGCATGCGGAGAAGAAGCGGCAAGTGCGGAAGCGGCAATCACCGACGGATTGTACTCCATCGACATCAAGCGCATGGTGCTGTATCACATGTGGTCGCGAGTGCCTGAGTCAGGCAGGATTAGTGAGCCATGAGCGAGGCCACTCGGGACCACTACCGAAGCGACGATGGGTCCTGCAGAGAACGTAGGCAGAACCGGCGCAGCGTTTGTAGGTAGGCTGCATTCGATTTACTAACCGCGTGCTTGCATGCTAAGTCTCTTTATTTCAGGTGGTGGGTTTTCAATTTTGTCCTAATGCTTTTCTTTCTCAAATAAATGTCCACCTGTGCGCTCTTCTATAAACCTAGACAACCGGCTTAAGCTAATTGTGGTTAATTTTGATAACATTTTCGTTTTTGTGTCATTTCCGTAAAATATACTTTCCGACCTCCTGAACTTATCTCGGATTCTTTTGTAAACAACATATTTCACATCCTCACTAATTTAAGATTTTCGTCACGTTTCCTTATACATTACTCGATTTATTTTCCTTGTCAGCTTTCTCTCAAATTATTGGCTGTTGCTTAATATCCCCGGTGTGGCTGCGCTTGATGTGCATGTTGACAAGGTGCCTACCTGTCTATTATCCACTACCTCGTCCATACTGGCTCTAGGAGACAGTTGGTCGTTGCTGGAGGGGACGGGGTGCACGGTACTTGTGGCCGTGTTAGGATCAAAGAATGGTTTCATGCACTTACTGTGGAGTGGACTACGGTCCAGCCACCGCCTTGTGTGCGGTTGATTCCCCAAATACAGTGTGCTTGTGTTCGCCTGGGAAGGAGTGTGGACCGGCTCCGTTGATGAAACTTGGCTCCCATCCACATGCCTCCCGGTCTTATTCCTTCGGGTTTACACTGGATATGGGTGTGTGGTTGGAGCTGTGGGTGGTGCAGCGCAAGCCACCCATGGTCCCTCTGTAAGCGCAGGTGTCCTGTGGCTAGCCACAGTGCCAGGCAAATTCGAAACCGGATGCCGCCCACCAGTTTGTGTTTGTAATTGTGCTACTCCATTCTTACATGTTTGATATCGTCTGCAATGTGTCATTAGAAGATTGATGTCCGTGGGTTTGAAAGGATTATCCGGATATCCACGGGACAGTGACTTTATTTTGTGGCCAGTCACGACCGCCATTTTACAATGTTGTTGCGCTGACATTCGTGGCTTTTTATAGGGAGAACACTTGCCAGTCGAAAACCCACCGCGTCCTGGAACACTGCTGCAGAACTATTTGCTGAAACGCTTTAAACCCGAACCACCAAGCTGACACCATGTTGAGGTTGTTCGGCCAGCCAGCCACGTAATATGAGACAAAACGAACCAAGTATACCCAAGAATACCAGTGCAATATTTTACAGATATGGCCAATTGGTCCAGCTATCAAACATGTAAAATGTGTACGATACCGCGTGAAGGGCGCAAACGATCTTTCAAGTTTAAGATTACTTGAGAGAACAGTGAATCTGCGGCGGGGAAAGAAGTAAGGGGATTGTACCTACTAATCCATGCTAAACTGAATTATATAGAACAAAACGTATATAAGAATAATGTTACCTAGATTTATGACCCATAGCCTGGGTAGAAAAGTCTAGGACAGAATTATTTGTAATAACTTGTAATAAAACAAATAATTCCTACTTGCAATTTTAACAATTCATCGTTTAAGTTATAACACCATGCTGTGGTGAATTGGGGTTCACAAGTCTGCTTCAAGTAAATTATCTGCGACGCTTGAAATGCGGTTGAAATCCTAGTTCACCTAGTGTGATATAACAGCACTGAGTACACCGTCTGTTGTTTAGTCATTACTAATGAATCAAGAGAATTATGTTCATCCCAAAATGTATAGAAAGTCTAGCTAATATGAATTGTTTTGACTTACTTGCCTACTAATAGATCCAATGACGAATTGTGGATCTTACGATGGCGTCCTCAACTAATATGTACATGCTTAATATTTTCAGTATGCTCGTCAACACATGTTCCCAGCTGCTGTCGGTATTGCTGTCATTACTGTTAATGAAATGTAACTAAGGTTTTTTAACAGATGGGTATAAAAGATTAAAACGGTAGAAGCATGCCGAAGATAAGGTGGTTTTGCCTTTTTATTTTCTTCCATTTTAACAATAAAAACGCTTTAATAATTGTCGGAATCTTATATACAGAATGGTCTAAAAGTCCCAGAACCTCAGTTATTATGGAATAAGCAATCCGGAGTTTGTATTTTTGACGACAGATGCCCTGACGGTGTTCTGGTTTGATAAGAAGCTCTGTGTAAGCTCAGATTCCCTGGAAATTTAACTCTGCGATAATGTTAGAAATGAGAGATATCAAGGACATGCAATGGGCTACTAGCTATCAAGTTAAGGCAACCTTTTCAATATTTTCGGCGACTCGATCTCAAGTGCGTAATTTTTAACACGATTTCTATTAGCCACAATACATATACGCTACAGCGAGAAACAAACTACGGGTTCAGTATCATACAGCTTGTCCTCACCGCTGCTTACACCGTGCAACATCGCTTTAGAACAAAAATGTGGTAGGATGTCTGTAGTAGTTCAAATTGAGCTGATTACGGATATGTAAATAAAGGTTTCTAGCACGTCAGGTTTCCTTTTATTTTTAATTTTCCATATCAGCTAAGCAGTGCGTTTCATGCGTCGGATGTTCGCTTGTGAGTAGTCCATTGGCTCCCTGTAACCGTGTAAAAGAAGTGAGCTTGTCCATGGTGTCCACCTGATACCGAAAATCAATTGAGAGCTGTGTTTTTTAACTGATCTTTTCATCATAACTCAAAGATGATGTTGTGTCAATGACTGAAATCAGTGTTACTAAGTCTTTGGACAGTTTACTACAAACTCGCAGTACGGATCCATTTCTTCACTACTGAAGTTTTCCTACCATGTATATTTCGGGCTGAAACTGGGAGACCAAGATAAGAATTGGGAACCATATATTGTTTGTGTGTTGCATAATATTCCTCTTATTCAGTCGCTCAAAGGCAAAGGCAAGCTGCTAGTTTGCAATCCGCATGATGTGGAGGGAGCCAAAGGATCACACGACAGACTGCTGCTTTTGCCTAACCAGTGTCATTGGAATCTCCAACATAAACAAGGACAAAATTCCTTACCCCGATTTCCCATCAGCCATTTTATATTTTCCTCATGATTGCACCTTTCCCATTATAGTGCCTCTAGTGAACATGTCACTGATGATGTGTAGTGATTCAGCATCTGCAACTCTCCCCTGCTTTGGACATCTCTGGAAAATTTGAAGCTGATTTTGTCAATCCACATTTTATCGAAAATTTAGAGCTGGATGACTTGGTACGTGACCTGAGCCTGCCTAAAACACAAAGTCGAATTACTGGTATCTCGGCTGCAGCGGTGGCACTTACTTGCTGCCAACACTAATGTTACTATATGCAGAAAGCGAACTGTTAATTTGTCCGGTTTCTATGACACGAGGAAACATTTTCTTACTATTCCGACGTGGAATTACTGATGAAGCAGCTTGGTGTGAAGCATACCAGTGTTGAATGACGTTTGGTTAATAACTCCTCCGAGAGTATCCTTAGGGCCATATTGCTCCACAATTGCAATGTGTGCAAAACTGTGCATTCCTTGCATGCCACCATTATGAAGGAAACTTACGTAAGTATGCAAGAGACACCCGCTACTCTGAAATATTACAAGTACTGCTGGAACATCTGTGCTGACTTTCAACTCATTGGAATTCTAATGTGTATGCAAGGAGGCATAAGCAAACATTGCTTTTCTTGTGCTTTGGGACAGTAGAACAACTCAACTGCACGAAACAACCGAAAAGTGGCCAGAGAGAATGGTGTATGCTGCAGGGGAAATGATTGCAAATGCTACAATTCTTCTGCGACCTGATCAAATCTATCTACCGCATCTGCACATCAAGCTTGATTTGACTAACTACTTCGTCAAAGCCCTCAAGTGAGAATGATTTGCGTTCCAGTACCTGAAACAAGGGTTTTCGCAGATCAGTGTCACGAAGCTCAAAGAAGGGATATGCATTCGGCCTGATATTCGCCGGATAGTGGCAGGCAATGCGTTCGAATCCAGTTGACTTCATTGGAGTCAGAAGCGTGGCGAGCAATCAATGCAGTGTCTACAGGAGTTTTGGGCAGCATAAAAGCAGAGAACCACAAAGATATGTTTAGGTTTGTTCTCCGAGCCGAACTGTTTCGTTGCAGACGTTTCATCGCCAACAGAGGTGAGTTCGTCAGCTGCAAACAAGGAACTTAAAGTGGGTCATTCACCACATGAGTGTAAAAGAGGCGGCGATCAAAACGCAAACTAGCAATGATCACGTGACGTAAATAGAAGTGGACAAGTTCAAACATCACACTCATAGGTCAAGTTTTGCTTAGTACACACTTACCAAGTAACCTCGATTGGTGATGAAACGTTCGCAACGAAACAGTTCGGCTCGGAGAATAAATATAAACCTGAACAGACAACCCGAGCTACAGGTATTCCGCCTTATTGCTAACTACAAAGATATCACAATAATGCTCATTGCAGTTTATCGGACTGTTGTTGTTGCTCGCATGTCACTCAAGATTCACTTACCACATTATCCCCTTGATATTTTCTCTGGGAACTTGGGATCTGTTAGCGAGGAGCATGGTGAGAGCTTTCACCATATTTCAGGCATCACGAAGCGCTACAATGGCAATACACGCCTTCTTTGATGGGTGACTTGCTGATCTCTGAAACTTGAAGGCGCTGGATCATACCAACGACGATCTCGGCAAAGTTATAACCTACCATTGCGAAGATACAGTCAGTAGTTAGGGGACGAGTTTTGCAGTGATGGCTTAAACGTAGGTGCCATATAGATGCATTCTGCAGTTGTTGTGATTCAGTTTATTACAAAAATTTCGTACGAAATAGCCTTGACATTACTGAAAATAATCAGGTGCTTATATCAATGTAACCTGACGTGCTAGCTAAGATCGGAGTACATTTGAGAATCAGTGGAATATACTCCATAAGTAAAGACATTGGCACTTCAGTTATGGAAAATAAATTATTTTTGTTACAGTGTTATCAGCAATGTTATGAAATCCTTGTTGTTAATATCAAAACCCATATACTGACCATTTTAGTAGTCACTTTCTACAAGTCATTTCCATTCAAGTAATGTCAAGCGGCGAATGAACTTACTGCACAATGAAAAACTGAATGTTCTATCACAACACTTACGTTTTAAATAATGTAAAACGCAAACATAAGGAAAGTGAACAAGACAAGGTGGTTTACTGATCGTCAACAATCTTACCGTGAGCGCATTAATAACGAGCCAACAAGCACTGAAGAGATAGAGTACTGGTTTAGCGAAAAAAACACCAGATATAGCATGACAATGAAGTTGTGTGCATCTAGGCAAACATAATTAGATTTGCAAGTCAATTTGGTGGACGAAATCGATTCGCAATCAGATAAAGCTCGGTGAATTTTGCGACTTATAGCAGTGGGTGATTTTGAAAAGGACATTTTAATACGTTTGATTTGAGCAACAACAACGATCGGTCTTAAAAATGCTTCAATTCGAGAATACTTCTCACGTAAGTTAAAATGCTGACTTGTATATCAGGAGATAACAAAGTGAAGAAGTATATACACTATGCTCTGATCAGTATCAGTTTTATATACAAGGGCAGGAGTGGAGACTGAAAGTCCAAGAGGCGAACGAAGCACAATGTGTGTGGGACCGCGCCGTTCACATAAATGACCAAAATAAACCGTGGCATAATATGAAGGATTCAAAAGTTTGCCATCTATGTTTGTGTTAAGTTGTTCTATGAGGAGTTGCAATTGGCGACCACAGTTGAATGGTAGGAGCAAAACAGCATCACATTGTATTGCGGTGTTTGGTGGCAGGAAAGATAAATTTCCCTGAACAATGAAAAAACTTATAATACTGGCAAATATGTGAGTGCTTGCTAGATTCCTCAGGATGACTGAGATTAGGATTATAAAATGCAAGGTACATAGCGGATGGAAAAAAGGGAATTAGAGTTATAAGTGACTAACGGAGTTATTAAGAGGAACACAGAAGCAGGTTTTCCAAAGGATAAATTTCGGCGCGTGCCAGTGTGCACACTGTAACTTGGCGGACGAAGGTGTTAACAGATTTGCAGTTTTAGATTTGGCCAATATCGCTTTTTCAGGTGGAAGTGTTCAGCTGACTTGGATAAAATGGGAGTAACAGCTTGCTGTTCTTGTCACAAACGCCGACCTCTGACACAAACGACGAACAGCATTGACTGTTAAATAGAGCTTACTAAGCGCACATTATTAAATATTATTCAGTACTTTGGTGACAGAATGTTAAATTTTATCCTTATGTATATTTAACTAATATATATGTCTCATGTGTATTTAATAAGAAATTTAAAATCAAATCAAATCATCAAGCTAGGTCTGCTGCAGCAGCAGCGGAAGCTGGACAATATATATGTCGGTCACTAATTCATGACCAGATCTAAAAGCGATGAGCAAGACCTTCTTCAATCGATTATATCGAGAGTGAAGGCCGATTGATAACTGGTACCGGAATGCACTGTGAGAGTTGGTAGTTAAATCTGTATGTGTTGAATCCAGACTTGAGACACCGAATTTTAGTTCAGCATCCCCGTCATTACCATCAGCACTGCTATTATCTAATGAATATTTTAAGCAAATTCCATTGTCAAATAACATCGGCTGCCTGCTTCGCATTGACCAAGCGGTAAGCGTAAGGTTACTAGTGATTCGCGTAAAGGGATTTCATAAGGAATTGTCCGCTGGCCTTAATTCACCAAGCATCATACCGCTTCTCTAGTTTTTATCCGAAGTTATTCCTGGATCTATCACTATTACATTCGATTTTGCCTATCACAATACCAAAGCTACCAAGGATCCGTTTTCCGGTTTTTAAACAGTATGGGCACTTTGTACATGCCAATTATGTTCTCTTACCTTATTTACAATAACGCATACATCATGCCACCTCACCAAAGTTGAGTTAAAATGACATACACTTAAAAGTAAAGTAGAGGGCTTCATGTGGATAAAATGTATTCCAGCTCACTTGATTTGGCCAGTTATTTTTATTCTACTGCATATTCCATGTCCATTGTGCGTTTTAATTTTCCTTTAGGTTCAGTGTTGTTCAATTTGTAGCCCCAATGCGGCTACGCTCGATATGAATGTTGACAATTTGCCTACCTTACGAGAAACCGCCAATTGGTATATGCAAGCTCCAAGAGAGAGTTGCTCGCTGATAGGAGGGGCTAGATGCATGGTCTTTGTGAAAAGCTATGCTGAAAGAGTTTTCCATTCTGTATGGAGCTCCCTAAGCTCCAGCCAACGCCTTGTATTGATGTGTTACCCACGATTACTAAATTAGATAGACATGAATGCTTCTGTTGTACATGAAGGTAAAATTGTGGGCCGGCTGCGTCGAAGAAACTTTGGCTCCCATCCACATGTTTCGTGGTCTTACTCCTTCTGGTTTACACTGGATAGAGTTGTCTGTGCAGAACAAGCCGCCGATGGTTGCTCAGCATTCGCAAGCGTCTAACTTCTGTCCTACTGGAGGTGGCCGTGTCAGGTCAAATAGGAACCGGATGTCGCCAAACAAGAATTTCAACAGTGGGTTGGGAATTTCTTGATATTCTATGGGCGTCTTAAGGTGCTTCTACTACTTAACTGAGTCTTTTGTTCTTTTGCCTATAGTTGAATGGGAGCATCATGTCCATTCTGTCACCAGAAGAGATCACATCCTTTTTTTCGTAAACTGTTCCCATCCAAGGCTCCTATTTTTACTCTGGACAAATTTCTACGGTGATCTCAGCGTATCCCGAGGAAAGCAAAGCCCGCTCCTATAACCGACAGATTACTCAATCTCACCAGGTCTGTAGACGACGTTAGTTTAAACTGAAGTCTTCGTTTTGTGTTTCCGCAACAAAAAACGGGCGCAGTAAATTATGGCTTTGGCAAAATAGGTGTGGACTAATATTAGTATCCAAAATAATTGCCAGCATTCTACCAATCAAATATAAATCAGGGATGAAACAACAGAAACCCGCTTAAATTCAACCCATGTTAGCCACTCGGAAAGTAATCCAGCTTGCATCAACAGTGATTTTATAAACTAAATTTACTCCTAGTTTAGCAATCATGTAGAGTTTCCTGTGCAACTGTTGAATGACTACTTGCAAGCGGCTAGGTTAGTACTAGTTGATTTTGTCCTGGATGTAAATGATGCCAGACACATTAGCCCGACTTGGTGCATTTTACACTTGAGTGACATGTAACTTTTGTGCAAATTCCATGTTTCTTTGGTACCAAGGAATGTTTGTCAGATAGTGGGATACTTCAAGCTAGTTCATACGTAGTTCACTGTGTTCTCGAAATTGTCATCAGCGAGACGTCTTCCGAAACGTTCGTAAAATGCCCTTTTGATTGGACAAGTGAGATCGAACTGTAACGGCACGGACGAGAGGATTTTAGTGGATTATAACTAATACGTGACGTATCAGAAAATTGCTCGAGTATTTGAGCAACTCTTTGGTCCCTTTGGTCAATCCAGCTTCAAAGTCTGGGATGAGCCATGAAGATTTAAGCAACAATTAATATACTACTCTCAGTAATGTCCAGACCGAAAACTGTGCAACAATTGTGTTCCCAAATCGCAATCGGTCAGCAAGCGACGCCAAATAGCAGTCAAGTCAACTGAAGCACAGTCATTAAAGCAACTAATTGGTAGTCGCCTTCAAAAGCAATTGACATTAGTGCGAGCGATAATCCATTTGATCTGTTCGAAATATACGTGGATATATAGCATATGTGTAATTCACCTTGCGCAACTACGCGAAGGTACGAGTGATCAGCAACGCTCTATTTCGAGCTCTTAGAATGAGTCGGTGATTGTCGGCTTACATTAGGTACGGCAAATAAGTGAGTAGTAGTCAGTAAGGACCAATAGACTGCAGTGAAGTTGGGTTACCATGAAGGTGGTTGAACTGCTTTACTCAGATTATTAAGTAATAGCCCAAAACAAGGTAGTAAAGGGACTGCAGCAGCATCGTTGGCGGTTGTAATACGCGCCGAACTAAAACATGTCACTTTTGTTTCCGGGACACTTCTGTAGACATTGTGGCCGCGAACGCCAACATTTCAAGAAAGAGAACAAAGACGCCAGAGTTAATTGGTCCCCTTCCTCCAACCTGGGCTGTGCGGCGCCACCTTGATAACATATTCGCGCGAACCTCCTGTGAGTCCGCAGCCGGCTGCGCCTCTCCCTGCCTTTCTTTTTTAATAGATACATACATAAATGGTGTATTTCTCGACATTGCGAGAAACTGACCGATTACATAGTCTAATCATTTTGTACAACCTAATCACATAGTGAAGAAAAGTTTTGATGTGTAACAATGTTTCAACTGAAGTGTTATGAGTGTGCTATCAATTAAAGTAGTGCAAGAAAGTGCTGATATTAAGAATAATTGTAAGAATCGTCATCAGTTTAATTAAAGTAACTTTGCATTATCATACCTGTTGCCTTTTACCGCGTTTATCCAGAGAATATATTTTCATATTTTGCGATACTTATCGCTGCATTGGATATGTCTGCTGCGGCTGTTTTAACCCATCGTGTGCATACTGGCAGGTGATTTTGAGAGCAATTTGAACACCTAGTACATCACGACTGATGTAAATGAACAGTCGAAACGGCCGTAAAATGCGAACGATTATGAAATTTACTACGGAAAGAGTAGACGCATCACTAAAATGGTATTCAATGCGACGGAATGGTGGTTACAAATCTTGGCGATACTATAACTGAAATGAATATCTAAATAAATAATATATTCTAGACATATCGGGGCATGCCTCTATAGGCACGATCATAGTTTAATAAGTATTTTAAACTTGGCGCGGGACTGTGCCTATGCGGAGTATAGAAGCACAACAATATAAAGCAAGGGATGATATATTTATCGTCGTAGTCCGTGTCGTCGACATTTCCCGATGAAAGGTGTCCAGTTTTCACGTGAGTTAGGAGCATATTGAAATACTTAACTGGTAGGGAAGATTTGCATTATAAGACTTCCGGAATCCTTTTGTTCTTGTCTTTTGGAATCGCATAATGCATGGTAGTAGATGTGTTTGAATGTGTAGCTCGGGATGGAAATAAATAAGCACTAATGATTAACTATGATTACGGGTACCAGTTACGGCATTCAACAGAGAAAGTTACTTTGTTGCCCATATATATTAGTAGAAGCTAATCAAAAATAGATAAAATAAAGCTTACAAACCATATTATTCTTGATTTTCCGGTCGTAGTGTCAACGTATGGTATGTACCATAGGGTATGAATATTCGTTGGCTTAATAAAGCAAATAAGAATAAAATCTGTGTTTCCAAGTTGGTTTGGAGAACACCCTGTGTGACTGGATTGTGACACGCAACCTCTATTGAGACCTGTGTTCTATTTGAGGTAGACCTCGGTCATTCCGATTGCAAGAACCGTATCCGAATTGGAAGTATTTCGGTGTTTTTCCTCCCAACGCAGACACATCACGGCCGCGGCTTCGTTCTGGTTTGAACTCATCAGGTAAAGGTAGCCTAGCTGGGGTGGAGCCCAGAGCCTAGTGCTTCACGGCTTACGTACTGATCACCATGCAGCTGAGTGTTGGCAGTTTCATGGTACAAGCTGATTGGAAAGCAAATCTATGAATAAATGCTGTGAGCCACACCTCCGTCGCTCATATAACCCTATGGAATTGTTAGATTCGCTGTGTTTTCTCACTTGTGCTTGGGTGCCTGCCATGTGCTGCACAACTATTAGTTCGATGAGGTTGGGTGTCCGGTCAATCGGTTGGCACGGTGGACATAGATAGGCAGTCCCGGATCATATTACTGCATTGTTCATTGCCAGTGGTCCTAGATTCGCATGAACACCTCTGCTTTAATGGCTGGTGAAGCCAAGCCATATAGATACGTAAGCTGATTGACATTTTTTAGGAAACCCCTTTTCGCGCTACACCCCCACTTTGTGTGTTTTTGGGCCAAAGCAATGCCCTTCCTCATCCATATGTATTGAAACCAGTGAGGCTCTATGTTTCTTGTACACTCTTTTTTGGTCCTGTATCCTTTTATTGCATCCCCTTGGTGTTTGTACTATATTGTGCTCTTTGCAAATGTTGCAATTTATATCGAACACGACATTTCGCTGTTCTTGCAATTTCCCTTTCTATTGACTGTATGTTCTTAAGAGTGGTAGTTCGCTTGTGGAATTTCAGAATGTCTCACCCTTTGAAAAATATGATTATGATTACGGTTACTTTTTTATATATGGCAAAACAATACATGTCTTTAACCTTTGGTCTTTATTTGCGGGCTACTTGTTTAGGCATCAACAGAAGAAATTGCATGGTTATCAGTTGCATTTAAACGAATTGTATAGGTGTTCTCTTCTCCATGTACTTCTGCGATACAACTCTGATTTACTTTTCTGCAGAACAATGTATACACGCCTCTCATTTTGACAATTTGGGGCAGTTACTGTAAGCTCAAAATATGATCTAAGTTTATACCATCCCTGTAAATGTATGTTATTAACTCACCGTTCAGGACTCTAGCTATTAATGCATCCAAAAGGAAATTTAGTCGTCATGTTCCCGACCGTCTCTACACACACGCTCATACGCTGTGTGAAGACTTCATTTGTTAGCTACAACCTGACGAAAGTGAATCGAGTTGTTTCTCCAAAGAACACTCCTTTCATTACTCCCCAATCGTAATCGTTTGAGCGTAGCCTCAAATTGTTGGGTAGTGCTTATAGAATTTTACCATCCACTGATTCGGTGCTTGAAACGCGTCTTTAGTCTCTGGACCAGGATGTAGGTGAGTTTGCCTGGGAGCGACGGAATTGCTTGAAATGGTTGGTGCTACGCCTTGTGCACTTTTGTCGTTCCTAAGTATTCGGGTTTTAGGCACCCAATTTTTTCCGTTCCTCGTTCGGCCGCTTAGAACTTTACAAGGTTCGTTGCATTTTATCTGAGTTCTACCATGTTAGGTCGTCTTTTTTGTAATAGCACCGTAATGGGATCGTACCAATTACTATGAACCGTCTCCTTACACTTTCAAGTAGATGGACCAGTTAATTAATGTGGTCTCAATCACCAAATACGCGTAAAAACTAGCAGTGTATCCACTGTCGTGGACACTGAAAATAGGGTCACACCGAAGTAGATATTCCCAGAGGAACTAGAGGCTTCAGTAATTGGTCGTTAGTTCTGTTCAACCTTTTCCTTGCGGAAAATGCCACAAGTAGGTTGGCAAAATTAGCCAATCATTTATGCTCTGTCCACGAACTGTAACAGTTATTATCACCGGAAAATTCGCAGACTGCAAATTCACTGCTCGTATCTTACCTATCTTTTTACGTTCGTACTAGGGTGTCAAACTTTCATTTGGCCAGTACGCTCAGGAGAACGATTTTATTTGGAATGGCATTTGTCATTTTTGTAGAGCAGGTCCCGCAATGTGGTGGAAATTGCACGGGTCCGTAAGGATTCCTATTACCATAACAATCTAGAACGTGTACATAACGATATTCCACCAAAGACAACTTGATTTGAATGCAAGCATCGTCCTCACAAGGCTGGAAAAAGCAACAGCAATTTTGGCTGATCCGTTAATCTACCACTTCCAAACCTGCTTGAATAAACAAATTGTGGTCATTGTTTGAAAACCTGAAATAATCACCCCAATTTGCAAAAGCTGTATTGTTTCGAAACCAGCAAAAATCGGCCAGTGTTTTCTATACTTGTGCCCTTAAAGATGATGCAAATAACCGTGGATATAGCAGCATGGCACCAGATCAGTAAGGTTTCACTAAAAATGGTTCACTCACATCCAATAACAAATGTACGGTAGCGGCCGACCAAGGGATAAGGTTTGATAATCTTTACACAGACTTTTCAAAGCCGCCGAATACTTGGACTTCCGCTTTCTGCTTCACAAATCGAAAGCTACAGGAGTCGAATATCCTTTCACTCGGATTGCGCTCTCCGATTAGATTTATATCGAGTGTAGTGATTTCCAAGAGTCAGTGACGTGGATAAGTCTGTTTATCTTGTTCATTAACCAGTTTACACGCCGGTTCGTCTCGGATTTCCTGCTTTCTGTTGATAGTGTTAGGATGTAGCGGACGGTCGCTGACCAAGTAGTTCACGGTGTAATGCAGCGAGATTTGTATAGCCCACGTAAATGATCAAGCCACAAGCTGCTAAATTTTAATCTTTACAATTTGCTAAGGCTCACATTCGGCATTAAGTGAATATCATATACAGGCTGGGAGACTTTCTTGAATGCAGATCATTAGGAGGGTGACCTCATTGTATGAACTCAGACGTCTTTGAATGCTCAGCAAAACCTGGAAAGGCGGCAGAGTCTGGGAAACAACACTTCAGTGAGCAGCGGAGGGCAGCTGAGGCGTTTGATCAATCTGTCGGTCCGCAGTTGCCTAACACAGGATTACGGCCTCCTGTGGAATATGTAACACAGACCTAGCAGTCCTGGCACAAGCAAGATCTCACTGTGCTCGATTCTACAGCAAAGAGTCATTAACCACCTTCGAGGATTGTTTCACGTTTCGTAACAACTTAGGCTTCGGATACTATGATGGTACGGTGGTCAGCATTTGCGCGTAGGTGGCGAACTAATAATGCTTTACAAGACTTTAGGGACCCGAAGCACGTCTGCTACCACCTAATACATATCAATCACAACACGAACTTGAGGGGCGGCCATTTCAACTTGGCCACGTAATATAGTCGGCTAGAATGTCGGTTAAGCCTTATCCTCTACTCTTCCTCTCATTTCTATGTCGTATATGCCGCACACACTTGGAGTGCAGATAAGAAAACTTACCAGTACTGGATAACAGCACTTTTTACCGCTGATTAGCATTTAACTAATAAATGAAACTATTGTAATATTCTATTCTATTCTAACATTTAACTAAGAATCCTTGACTTTCTTAAATTCCTGCAGTAGTAGTACGCGATGCTGGACATATTACGTTATGACAAGTAACACAAGTCAGTCATTCAAGAAAATATCTGCTAAACAAGTGACAATGTAGGGATTCTCGACAGAGAGAGTGTGTTTGGACTAATTCGCCTAGCCAAATGTGGGTTCCTAGCGTAATGCATGCAAGTAGGTTTATCAAACTAACACGGTTATGGGTTGCCTACGATATATACGTTTACATTTGTTAAGGTAAAAGTAAAAGAAAGCTGTGTGCCTCATCTACCTCGTCCATGACTTGAATGTATTTAATCCGAAAACACTTAACTTGGTTGAATCCTTTGGCCAAATATATTCATAACCACAAGTACAATGACTAAAGTATGGGCACTTACAAGTACGGCGGAATCGTCTATTTTAAAGAAAGACAACTATGTTACAATAGGGAACAGTAGACTCTACAGAAACTCACACGACCTTTTACGTTTCATTTATTGGATACACTCTCCTCATATATGTTAACACTTGCAATTAACATGGTCCCTTTCTTGTGTGATAGAAAGATATATCCGTAATAAGTTGCATCTGACTCCACGTAGGTTATCATTAAGATAGATAGAGATTTGCGTCAACTATTTTTCATTTTATTTGCGTTTAATGACCTTCCTTTGGTTCATCAGCGACATCTGAAAAACTTAATTAAGTTTCTTTCAAACTTCGTCTACAAAGAATTGCACGCTGGACGAGTTTGCTGCGAACTACTTCAAGTGTAATCCAGTGTTCACGATTTTCGATTTCGTTTGCAAGAAATACATTTGACGAATTAAGCACGTAAAACTCATCTTTAGATTGTATTTACGAAGGCATTACAGAGCTACACACAGCGGACTCATTTCCAAATTTTCCATGGATTTGCCTAAGCAGAATTTTGGTTTTAGCGTTACCAGTTGCAATGTATAATTGAGGCATTATTCAGCTGAGTTTGTTACGTAATTCATTGCGCAGTAAACCAGCAGAAACGCACTGGTAGCTTACATGTTGTCCGCACTGAGGTTGTCATCCAACCTGTCTTGCATACTTGCATGCAAATATATATATATGAAGTTTTCTACCAATATATATATATATTGGTTGAACTGGGTGTTCTTGTTAAAGTACGTCACGTTCTAACATGCAGATGGTAGTCAGACTGTCGCACAAGACTGCTTTACCTGCTAGCAAGCAGTGATTAGTCAAAAGTTCATTTCCGTTTAATTATTTGTACTCATCAGCTAAACTTGAACACTCCCACAACAATGACGGTAACCTAACTAACCAACAAACTGGGATTTACGCATACTGACCATAGTGGATCGAAGTCGCGAAACACTTATTTTCGTAAAATCTGTGATGAGCGCGTTATAGGTGGTTGGTCATTTCATTGCAATGTTCGGGGATTTAGATTGTCACTGGAAGTCAGTTTGGGCTGCGGTACCTTTTGTATGGCATTTCAGTCATTTTTGTCACGGGAGTAAAAATAACCCAAATCCCAGTCATTAACTGCTTGGACAGGATTTGGACGTGGATCGGTATATTAAGGGAATGGCCTCGGCTGTTATCCTAACACCCCAGGATCAGTCATATTGTTGTTCACTAAGCGATCTGTGCAAACAAATAAGAAACCTGTGCTTGATAGCTGTTAAACCGGGCGGGGGCGGCGACAATAAGTAGCTATACTAACTTATGCATTTGCGTGGTAACCAGTGATCGCAAACTACGACTATGGATTGCTTTTTAAAGTTTAAAACTTCTTCACTTTTAATGGGATTTTTGCGGACTTGCATCATCGACAATTCCCTAACCCTTTCCTCAATATGCAGGTTAATTCAAGTGTAACTCGTTCTCCCAAATTGAAAGTTACTAAATATTATATCTGAATGTAACAGATGGAAACGCGAAAACTTTTACTTCTTTACATTCAGTGACAACTGTAATAGGAATTGCCATCCCCCAACTCATGCAGTTTTATGCGTATTAATTTCACTATCAGCTAAGGTCTATGCGAGGCCAGCCGATATTAAGCAAGAAGCGACAGACAGCAGATAATTTGCCAAATAAGTCTGTACTTAGCAAATTAACACCATGATGGATGTCATCAGTTGAGGTCTTTTTTAGTCTAAAGCAATAGATCAGTGAGCACATCACTTTTACCATTTAACTATGTACATTTTCGATAGACACTTACCAGTTGTTCAAAGGGTGATGATGAGATAGTCGTTTATTTTATATTTCCATGTTTCTTAAGGACAGTGGAAAGTTTACGGTTCAGATATACAT
>CALYDF020000898.1:0-19771 GCA_944474145.2 Dicrocoelium dendriticum | reverse complement strand
GAAGCTGACACGGGACCTCACTTCTGCTCTCTACCACTCAGTGAACTTAATGCCTATTCGCGATATTCCCCTCCACAACCAGCCTTAAAATTCATGGCGGCCCTCATCAAATCACCTGTCCAATTAACAGAGGAAATTAGGAGCCACTTGACTGCCAATAACCGAATATGAAATCAGTCCTCAAGCGGCTTTGCCAGTTATACATTCGTTTTCGGAACGCTTTACGGCAGTGTTGCAAGACTTGGTGGGTTTTCGCCTGGCATGCGTTCTCCCTATAAAAGGCCACAAATGTCTGTTTAACAACACAGCGATGTGACAGATGTGACTCGCCACTGAATAAAGTCACTGCCCATAACTGCATACTGGCAAGTCAACTAGACTCATATTTCAACGTTTCCGACACACGAGAATATGATACTCTCCGTCTACATGCACCGTTTCATTGCACTTATAGTGCCTTGACCGTTTCAACTACATACGGTTGAACCCGGAGTACCGTCGTTATACACAACTGCTTTTAAACCTTGCCAATGCCTGATTTGGGGTGTCTATGAATTTAAGAATACCCTATATATTTATTTATGTAATGCATAGGTTACGGTTGTTGCCTCACAGCGGTCTGGCGAAATGCAGAAACTGCCTGGCCGTATACGGCATTACGAGCCTATAGGTTGTCCACTGGCAAGTTGGTAGACGATTGCAAGGTAGCGGTTTGGTAAGGTAACGTGTCTAACGGCTTATACCTATGCGTAGTAAAGTTTAGACTTCCACATAAGGAAGTTGCTGTAGTAGGCTCAGTATCATTGTCACAGACATGTGGGGCATGCAGTAGCTTATTGTCTGCTCCTGTGCCGAGTTGGTTTAATGGCGGTAAGGCGTAAATTGGGGCTATTAGCGTCCCTACGATGTACCGAGCGTTAATAGGTGGAACAACACACTGGGGGAAGACTAATTTCTCAATGCACTATGACTGTGAAGGCGGATCACTTTATGAGGGTGTCAAATGCTGGTTAACGTGGGCAATTGGCACTTTCATGGAAGAGGCCGGGGCACCGAGGAAATACTAACATAGAGTCGCGTTAATAGGTAAAATATTCGCACGTGCGTGTTCATGGAATGGCAAGTTTTGGTACTGCGGCATAGTTGCCATCGCCATGCCAAGCGTATATTTAAGGATTGCGGGAGCTACCCGAAAGTCTGGAACCAGCAGTTTGGGTAGCGCTGTAATGAACCTGGACGGTTTCGAAGAAGAATTAGAGTAGGTGCTAGATATTAATGGATTGGGCTTCGTGTGTTATACGCTATTGTGTCCCATAAAAGGGGACAGTGTTAAAGAGGACCGTGTTGCGGGCAGTCCCGTTATGCAGATTTACGGACAGTGGCTGTTCAAATTTTTTGAGGTGATTGTTTAAAGAGGAGTCTGCAGCTTTGGTGCTCCTTGTTCGATGGGAGGTGCCGTAATAACTATGTCCAGTACCAGATAGTATTGAGCTACGTGTGTGAAGCGATCTTTGGTAGGTCGGGGCGCAGGGTACCAACATGGGGATTCAATTTGTTAACGGTTAGCTTGTGGATGGTGTAGCTCAGCCGTAATGTAAATGGAACAATGGGGTTGTCAGAGAGGTTATTCTGTGAAAGTATGTGGGCATGTAAGCGTGTATTGAGGTGTTCATAATATTGGTAGGTGCTTTCCTGCACTAGTGCTATTGTTTGAACTTGTCTCCAGTACTAAAAATCTGCGGACTTGTATCAGTTGTCGGAATAAGGAATGGAGTGGCTTTAGTTGTTAATGAGTCACAACTGTCAAGCCACAGTGTTGTTACACCGAGGGTTCTGGCTGTACATATATAAATAAATAAATACTTTATTCTCGACTATGCGAGGCACGCCCATGGAGGCATGATCAGTTATGTGCAACTGTACAGAAATTTTATGGCAACTGCGACAGTGACAGTAGAAACCTGTTCATATGTCCCCGATTGGGACTGTACATGGTGAAAATGTTAAGTAACAATTTGACTGTCGTGAGATTGGGATCCGTTAATTAGGACGTAATCGGTCTGCCATATATTGTAGTCATACCTCGGCTAATGATAGATTGAAAATCCTGAATAGTCCATTAGAAGATAACGGAAGAGCACGTTGGACAGAGATATGACAATACAGTGTGTTCGTGCATAAGTAACGCAGAGGTCAACGGTAAAATCATAGAAAGTAAAATGAGGACAGTATATGGGTGAGAATCACATTTGCCAAGTTGCAATATTGTTAAACGGACATTTGTGGCCTTTTATACGGAGAACGCTTGCCAGGTGAAAACCCATCACGTCCTGAAACACTGCCTCCAATCCGACGAATGGCAAGTTTTAACTGGTTATGCTTCTTGTTGAACGTTTGTTTGCTCGGTTATTCGCAGTCAAGTTGTGACCCTTTTTTGCTGGCTGATGCGTTAGGCGAGTGCCTACTGCGCTCCTGTGTCCTGTCATGTTTTGTACGAATGGCTCTGCCCGATTGGTAGGTCAGGAACTAACTATTCTTTTTGGATATGAGGTGTTGATCATCTGCAGAACCAGATGAAGTCTGCGAGGGATACACATTGTCATGTGTTGCATTGCTGTTGAAGTCTTAACTAAATAATTAGGTGTATGTCTAGACCGGCTAGAGGCTGTACCCTTAAGGGTTCAGATCAATCTTTACATTATTCCGATGTTCTTGAATGGAAGTAGACAAAATGCGGGTATGTGTTTCTCGTTGGTAATTACAAATGCATTGGCGTTGTTTGGTGTACAACTGATGGAGTTGCTGGCGCCCAACGTGAATTGTTTCTGGTTCCTTAGGGCGATATCGAGCTCCTTGTACTTTTGTTGTGAAAAATGTGAAGAGGTGTAGTTGTGTCTTTTTCTTTGGAACAGGATCCAATTCACCACAATTTCACTTTAAGTTCATTGGACTTTTGTTGGCCTGCTTAGTAGCCACAATTATTTGCGCGCACGTGGAAGAAATGAGTGTGGCGGATTCATAAGGGATAAGAAAACTTAAAAAGTACTTTCGAGCAATGCAGATGAAACTAAAAAGGATTTGTTAAGAGACATATTAAAGCGGCGTGCTTTACTAGAAAATACAAAGTAACAAAAAAGTATAGCCAAACTTTGCTTACGCTGCTGTTGCGTTCTGGCGCGAAATTTCAACCTGAGTAATGTAACGAAATCGAAACCGCTATGGGTCGTTTTAAAGACTACTTAAATGATCTCTTTCTCTTTCATTTGCAGATTCCCGAGAAACCACATATATGAAAACGTGTGAAGGCACTTTACCGACCCAAAACTCTAACATCCCCTTTTTGTTCTGATTGTCTTATCAAGGTCCTGTACACCTCTGTTTTTTCCTGTTGTGGATAAACGTGCTTCCTCCGTGTCGGCTCGTTTTGCCCGTGTCACGCTTGCGTATTGCGATTCTGTGAGTGCCGGGTTGCTGTGTGTGCTTCTCGCGTCGTGTGTCAGCTGTGATTGACTCCGTGCTGCTTTCTACCGCCGTTGATTCGTTCCGTGCCCGTTTGTCAGCTCCCGTCGGTACCCCACTCCAGGAACTTCGTTTCAGAAGTTCGCAGAAAAAGCAAAAGCTATGCTAAGGATAGAATATTGCATAAAGTAGCACAAAACTAGACTGCTCAGGAAACGTTTTAACCGCTGATTACTTTGAAAGTAAAAACAATGCAATAGTGCAAAAAACTATGGAACGCTTCACGATTTTGCTGTCATCCTTGCGCAGGGGCCGTGCTAATCTTCTCCGGATAGTTTCAAGTTTGGTATATGTACCGCCGAATCGAGTACCTGGAGGAAGAATAGGATATGGTGTCGAGAAAATAATCAGAAATCCCCCGGATTATGTAATAAATTTGATTAAAAAGATAGGAAACTACGACCAATTGAGCGATCAAAGCCGATTAAAAGCTCGGAATGACCAAGTGTCCTGGCTTTGTATCGACAGGATAATGTGTCTTCCGAAGTCAAATGAGTTCTCCAGACGAAAGTTATGTGGAAGCCATAGTTTTAGGCCAACTGAACCCAAAGGTTCAAGCCTGGGAAAAATTGTATCCGTGCAAGGTAACGAATGGTTTGTCCGTTCATTAAGTTGTAAAAACGGTTGATACTCTACCGCTCATGTCCAGTTAAAGGAACTGTGTGTCTTGTATTGGCGTAACGATGGACAATTCCTTGGGTGCTTGTCGCCATATCTGTGGCAAGCTCGGGAAAGAAAAACAACTAACAGAGACAGCCACACAGACAGAAGAAAGGAATGCAGCTAGATTGAAGTCGACAATTGCAAGATGACTGAAAGCTGGTACCCCATTAAGTGTAATTTTAATTTAAATATCATATATACACGTGTAGCATAAGCGGCGAAATACGACGAGAAGCGAGCGGAACACAGATCAGTAGAGTATGAAAATGGTTCCAAAATAAGCATGAAGCTGCAGCAAAGAGAATGTGAGGGGTCCGAATGGGCATACAACTAATCGGTGGGAACCAGAGAGAGGAGGACAACGTGTGCAGGTTATGGGATAGCATATCACTCAGAAGAAGGGATAGGGGCGCGTTGACTCAGTCTTATATAGGTAGGAATGTATGAATTCAGAGAGGCAAATCGCATGTAAGTTAGCATCGAATGAAGAACGAATGCGACAGAAAGCACATGAAGGAAAGAAAAGGGTCTGTAAAACAGGTTCCATTGAGGAAAAGTGGATAAAGCTTGCCTGGCGGAACCTTACCACGTTGTGGGATATTGTCGCCGAAATATTTGCGGGAACCGGTTACACCTGAAACACACAGCTGGCACCACTAGGTTATAGGTTTGACTGCTCATGAGGTGCGTTTGGGATGACAGCATGTTCCAAAAACGAAATGCCGTCGTGCGCGATGGAGATGGCATACCTTCTCTCGTTGCGCTGCTGAGGGGCGGCAGGATATCATTATGTACATAACACATCCGGGACCTAACTGCGACGCCCACCTGGCCACGGAAACAACAATGCTTATTAAAAGCGTCCGAAGTCCGCAATCCTGACATACTAATGGACGTCGGAAAGCCAAGCAAATGTATACAAGTTCCCTGTGCCGTCCGGCTTTACCAGCTTTAATCACTCGGGGTGTACTCCAATGAAAAGAACCACGCATCCACGGGATACTAATTGGCAAAACCTCCCTGCGAACCACCACGAGGACAAACGGTCAGACGCAACAGATTTAATGTCATACCACTGATCCGCAGTGTTCCATGAGGAGGTAAGTTTACGCCCGGCAGGCGTTCTGCCTACCAACCGCCATGGACATCTATTTACCAACACTGCCACTTGGCGGATGTCACTCGCCACTCAATAAAGTCACTGCTAAAACTACCCATTAGCAATTTGTTCGATTCCACATTTTGCTAGTACAGTGCAATACTTCATCTGGTACGAATACGCATCCGGTTTCATAGGTGCCCCACCAATTATCTTAAATTGTTTCCAGCTTTTTCCTCATGCTTCCACTCAGCAGACCCGCACGGTGTTCAGCACCTCATCGAACCAACTCATCACAAACCTACTCTACTCCAATGATATCAGCAATTCTTATCTTTACTAATCGCACTCTGCGAGGTTAGCCTTCACTCCAACTTTGGACCATGTGGACCCCAACTGCTGACTACATCTTTATTACTCCGCTCTTGGTCCTCCTTATTACGCTATCATGTACAACATAGTACTATTCTGAACATGCATAAAAGGCGTACCTCGCTTATCGAGAATAAAATATTTATTTTTTTACTGATGTGAAGGCTGCATGGTTAAATGGTGCGGTTGCAATGTGTGACCAACATGCATACTGCGTCACCGATCGTTCATGTTCGTACAGCCTCTGCAGTTACTGGTGGCTCACTAGTGCAGCACGTACGCGAAACCTGACGTCTTGTTGGAGCTCAGCTACGGCTATGGTCTGCTGTTCTTCCCCTTGCTGCAGGGACTATGAGGCTTGACTTTGCGTCCACTTGGACCATGTAAGTGACTGTTTGGTAACTGGTCTCAAAATAACAGCTCAGCAGAGTGAGGGCCCAGCGCTGGAGACGGTTAAACTTGCAAACAGTTATGCCCTTATTGAGCGAAAGATGGCCAGCCATGGTTTGTGCTCAGTCAAAGGCTTGAAGCGGCGACCACCAAGCATCTTATGGAATGCATTCACTCCACAGATTTTAGCTAATGCGTCCATTTTGAACTTTCCGTGGTTTTGCTGGGATTTTATTAAAGTCCGAGCTGCCTTAGCGATCACTTTCTGAGATCCATGGGTACAATTGCTAAATAACTACTCTAACCCGGTGATTGCATGGGACGGTTGAAGAATGCTCTTCTGCGTTGAATACTATCAAGTCAACAAAGCTGATGCCGGTGAAGGCTTGATCCGTTTAAAGGTGCACTGGCATTCTCGCCTCCAGTTCCATGCGTGGTCGTCAGACAAAACGCTGTTCGACGGGGCACGTAGACGACTCAGCTCAGGCTATTCGGCAAATTTTTATTCAGTTACATTTTAACTTCCATTTGGGGTTGTTGCAAAAGCAGCTTCTGAAAGGTTGCAACGGAAAAATTCACCTTGCCAGTTTTCACCTTTGCCATTGGATAAATCTTCTAACTTTCTGCAATCTCAAAACTTGCATTTAATCTACTCCGCATACCTAAAACACCAAGCTTGGAAATGGTTGGTACGACCTTGCCCAAAAATAAAGTGTTAACCCTGGTTAACCGGAAGCCGAACAAAGTTGGCAGACCATGGACGTGTATACCGGTCTTCACATTATAGTTGACTCATAGAATTTGAAAGCCAGGCACCAAAGTTATTTGTTCCCTATGGGTTTGCTCGATGTTCAGCATGGCCGTTAGTCATATGCTGCTTTTACCACATTCAAGAACTCCTAAACTGATGCGGTAAAGGTTAACAATCGATTACCACTAGACTAATGGATTTTCTGGGCAATCCTCAATTGCAGCTGGTCAAACTCAACCAACACAATTTAATAGATAAGTGAAACCTTCAGAAACAGTTAACAGACTTATTACACAAAAGATGAATATACATAATCGCGCTTCGGTCAGTGGAGAGATCTCCTATCAGTTGTCTCAGTGCACCTGTGAACCTTACTGGGTTGACAATTGGGGCAGGTTGTTGCCTACAGTCCAATGGCTGTGCGCGGGTTGGAACATAGGAATATTTTATTTTTGTTAGCGCGAGGAAAGCCCAAGGAGATATTATCAAGTAGAAGCAACTTTACAGGCATTTTGTGGCACTTATATTAACAAAAATAGCAAATTGTTCAAACGTTCATGATTGGAACGGTACAACGGTGGAAATGCAAGAGAATAATTAGGTTGTCCATGGATCGGGACCCGTTTGTAAGGATATAACTAGTCTGCCATATATTGCAGTCATACATCAGCCAATAATAGAGCAAGAACCCAATAGACTCGATTAGAAATGAATTACTGAGCACATGCAATAGATGGGCTGATATACTGGGTTGGAGTATACCTAAACCAACGATCAACGGTGCACTACAAGAAATAAAATAGACGACGGTATATGCAGATGTAGAAGTGCCAGTTTAACAAACTACATGAATGAGGAAATGTTACGCGCGGTGCGTTGCCGGCGGAAACTCATGGAGGATGACTTTATAAGACGGCAATTTACAGCCGCCAAGCCGCAGTGTTGTCAAACGGACCCTTGGGGATTTCTATAAAGAGAACGCTTGCATGGCGTGAGCCCAACACTTCGCGGAACATGGCCGCTGATCCATTAACGCAAGTTTAAACTGGCTACGCTTCCTGTTAAGCTTTTAATTGCTTGGTTATGCGTAGTCCAGCTGCGACCATTTTCCGTTCGCTCATGCATTAGTATAGTGCCTATGGTGTTCCTGAGTCCTTTCCTGTGCTGACCGAACGAGCGAGCAAATTGTTAGGTCAGGAATGACATAGTAGTTGAATGGGCTGTTCTGATCATTTGTAGGACCGAGCAAAGTCCCCGAGGGGTATCGAATGAAATATGTTGCGGTGTTGTTGAAGTCTTGAAAGATACGACATTGTCCAGAAAACAAAACAGGGTCCACCTGGGGTAAGCTGTAAAACGAATTAAAAATAAATGTGTCCATGGTTAATTGAATGGTCAAAGCAGCGTGAATAGTTCCCGATAAGTGGCAAGCAAAAGAAATTATCCGGTATCAAAAATGGTCAAACTCAACTTTTCTGGCCTTGCATCGGCAACCGAATATGCCTTCCGAAGACAACATGAAGCGGCACGTAGGTACTAGGTTTCACAGTTGATTGTATTCTAGGATGCCATAATTCATGAAGCTGGGCAAAATCCACGCGCCGGTAGGTCTGGAGAACAAAAGGACCTGGGTTACCGGTGGAAATATCGCGGTATAGTTTCGCGTCAGAATTAAGCACGTCTCATTGCAAACATTTTGCCTTGGCGCTTGAACTAAGGTAAGTTAATTCTTGGTTACTGGATTAAGCAACTGACATTTCCCGAAGGTAGATGGACCAGGTTAAAGTCCGGCGGCTGTGAGCTCAAGACAATGCGTTGGCAAAAAGATTGTTTGAATTACCAGTATAGCCAATGTCGAAACAAAACTGGAAAAGATGGTTAAAGTGTAGAGTCTCCTTAGGGTAGTACCGGTCAGCAGTTGCACGGAAAGCATACGCAAAATGTTCATGATCTGGCAGGCTGATAGAGCGTCTACCTTTATGGGTATGACGAAAATGTTTTACAGCCGGGTACACGGCAAGGCGTGCGCAAACAAAGGTACTATAAATAAACTGGGAAGGTTAAAGCCACCGCGACAAGAAGATCAAGGGTTGCATTTGAAGGACCAATAGCTATTAAGATACGACACCAACTGCACCTTGTGAAGTCTGTCTTGATAATACGAGTGAAGCCAACACCTGTTTTCAAATAGGCAAATGAAGTGGCTTGGCTCATCATACGCTTGAAAGCCTTAAACGCTCCTTCGGCGTCTAGAATACGCGCTAATGTTTTGGGCTTGCCCTTGAGCAGATCAGGTGCAGGTCGAAGGTTTGCAGCACCGACATGGATAAATCACCCTTAGTAGTTAACCGAAACGAAAGCGGCGTAGGCGCTTAACTACTTGAAGGAATTATAATTCAGGATGGTTTAAGTTTTATCAGTCAAGAGATAAGTGCCAATAGCATCAATTTTGTGGCCTAGACAGTCAACTAAAATTCGGCCAAATACGCATCCGTCACGTTTAATGCTGCTGACATGAAATTCGAAACTTTCCATAAATGTTGTAGACCTGTTAAGTGTAAGTCTGCCGACGCGCTTGCAACCTCATCGATGTAAACATAGACAAAGTAGTAACCAAGAACATAGTCCATAAAACGTAGGAATGATTGGGCGGCGTTTCGGAGACCGAGTGGCATACGGGGAAACGGGCGCGCAAAATGGGTTGGACACTGCCGTTTTCGCAAACACCCCGGTACCATTTACATTGGTGGTACGCCCTGACAAGATATATCTTAGAATAAAGGGACTTTCCAGTCAAGCCTAACGACAAATTGTGTGTATGTGGGATAGCATGTCTGTCGGAAAACGCGGCTTTATGCATTGCTCGTCATTTGCAACCTAGGCACCAATCCCCGGCCATTTTACGCATACGGTGAAGTTAAGAGGAGCAACAGGTGCCAGACGGACAACGGAGCAGGAGCTTGAGTAGATGCTCGAACGCTTTCTTAGCAGCCTGTAAGTTTTCAGCGGTAAGGTGTCATGGTTTCGCCGTCACTGGTCAACCAAGTGCGGCTATATGATGTCGCACATCGTACTTTTGTCGCTGCCTCCCTATTTACTCCGACAAGTTTTGGAAATTTCTGCAACAAGGCTTAATATTGCGAACCGTCATGAGTAAGAAAGCAAAGTTCGATGGGATTAAGTGTAGTAAGCTTGCCGGAAGTAGTTAACAAATTAGTAAGGTCACACAACGTTCCACAAAGCAGATGTACCAAGAGGCAATAGTTTCTAAGTAAATCGAGACCGCGGATAGGCTACTCGAAGTCAGCGGTCATAAAAATGAACGAAACTCTACAGCATTGTCCAAGACTGACCGTAAGATGTTTCTGGCCATAAGTACCAATCCTCGCCTGAATAGCAGCCTTAGCGTCATCCTGGCCCGCTGTAGGGAGCGCTTTTCCATGAACCTGGATATCACGCTTATGACGGCGCCAGTGTCAACCAAAACGTGCTGTCTGGTTGCGGAATATAATACGTACAGGTGGCGCCTATTACTTTTTTAGCGGCCGCCATCGCCATTACTGGTTGGTTTTGGCTTTTCCCGCTTTGGAGTTAGCAAAACCTTTAGGTGCGTACATACCGGGCGGCATGTTCTTGCAGCACCACCAAAGCACTGCTGGAAGTAACAGTAAAATTGCAAGGCTCGGCTGTGGTAGTTGCTGCAAAGTCTGCTTCTGGAATAGAATTTTTGGTTTCGTAGTCAACAGCGACCGTGAGAACTATGGAACTCCAAAATTTGAGAGCCCTTCACTTATGGATTCCAGTGTGGCACGCAGTTAAATGCATGGAGTGGATGCCTTAGTTACACAATTCACTGCAGTTTTCTAGACGCTTTCGTGCACCTTGCCGGCCGTTTCAACTCGCCTATGCAATTGAAGGTCATCAGCCGGAACAGCTTGTAGCGCCATCGTTTGTGCTGGAAAACACTTTAACCCGTGGTGGCGAAGCATGAACTCATATTACGTTGGTGTACCGACCAGTGCTCTCATGTGTCGGAAGAGCTGAGACGAAGTACGATCACCAAGCTGGACACCGGTGCATAGCTGTCGGAGGTGTACCTGGTCGGATAAGTTAGTGCATTTAAAAATAGCTGCATTAAGCTTGTCATAGGGTGAGTCCGTCGGCATAGAGTCCGGGTTGTCGATGAATGCTGAAACCACGTACACAGGTAAATGCGCACTAACATGTGGAAACATCGTGGACTGCATGGTGGTCTTAATGAAAATAAAAGTTCGATTTCACTTGAATAAGCCAGACACGTGAGTTCGACGTGTTGAATGATGGCAAAGCAAATGTTACGGAAGTTACAAATAACTGCTCACAGAACGGATGATCAAACGTGACAAAAATACGACGTGTCCCAAAAATGACGTGGTCAGTTATTAAGGTAGAGGACCGTTACCTAATAAATGCAAGTCCGGAGGCAAACCCAAAGCTTAGGTAACAAACCCAATCCATACTAAAGAAGTGGATGGACATAAGACCTAAATTGTGGTCGGAATATCTCTGGACTCCTCTGGGAAAAGATTTCTGTATAGATAAGAACATTCTCTTAGCAGCGGTAACTTTCTTTAAGGTGTATTGAAGCATGCGTAGGTTCGATGAGAAAAGAAATCCACGACCCTTCTCGAAGATTGCGTTGAGGAGCAGTAAGCGCCCATACCGCTGAACGCCAGGTGTCCGCGGCATCAATTGGGAGGACAGAACACCGTATGAATAATAGGTAGATTCCACTTCATCAACCAGCAGTTCAATCGGTACAGAGTTGTCTGTAGCAAGTCAGCATAACCAACTTCGAACACCTCTAGCCACGTTGTAAGATAATCAACCTATATGAGGCAGAGTCTGGAGCGAAGGGGAAGGATCATTGCTGTACGGTTTGAAAATCTCAGGAGCAAAGGGAGCGTCTTGTTGGAACCTGCTTAACAAAATAAAGGATAGGATTAGATATCGTACACTTTCACTCGCATGCTTCGGCCATCCAGAAAGTTAGCGATACAGGAGAGGACCTACCCCAAAAACCAACGCCGGGGACCTTGAGAAAAGACCTCCATGTGAAACCGCGTCTAATGCTCCGCAGAAATCTAGGAAAGCAACACACAAACAATTACAGGCATCCAGCAGACTCGTTTATTTTTCTGTCGTAAAAAGAAAGTTAGGGATACAGGAACGTGACTGAAAGACTGAGGCATTGGGTAATCCGCGATTGCCTGCGTCTTTTCGGGGAGTGGGCGAATAACATTGTGGCCGATTCGGTGACCAAGCAAATCGAAACAGGATTGGCCGAAAATACATTTGTCAACATTAACCGTCACACCGTACTGAGCAAAACGCTCGAAGATCAGACGGAGATGTGACAGGTGTTCCTCATCGTTCGAACTGGCGACGAGAATGTCGTCGATGTAGGCGAAGACGAAGTCTAACCCTCTTAGGACTTGATCAATGAATCGCTGAAAGGTTTGAGCAGCGTTTCGCAATCCGAAGGGCATACGGAAGAATTCATAGAGACCGAAGGGGTAGTAATGGCGGTCTTTGGAATGTCGTCAGGAGCGACAGAAATGTGATGGCATGCACGAACGAGGTCGATTGTAGAGAAAACAGACTTTCCGTGCAAGTTGCTAGAAAAATCATGGGTATGAGAAATTGGGTATCTATCGGGAACAGTGACATTGTTGAGGGCACGGTAGTCGCCACATGGTCTCCAAGCGCTGGTCTTCTTGGGCACCAAATGAAGCTGAGATGCCCAGCAGCTTTTGGAAGGGCAGATGATCCCGAGGTTAAGCATGTGTTCGAACACTCTCTTGGCCGCTTGCAGTTTGTCCGGTGGAAGGCGTCTTGGCTTGGCAGATACAGGAAGACCGGTTGTGACGATATGGTGACAGATATCGTGCTTGGGCTCTAGAGTGCCGGCATCTGCTCTAAGGAGGGAGGGAAATTGTTGCAGCAATGATGAGTAGTATGACTCTTTAGGTAGAAGTACCTGAAGCTTACTGGAATTGACCGTAGCGAGCTGTCCGGAAACAGTTAACGATGTAGTACCATCTCGTAGCTTGCCACATCGCAGGTCTACAACCAGGCCGAATTTGGCGAGAAAGTCAGTACCAATGATGGGCTTCTGTACATCGGCAATTAGAAAGATGAAGATGAAATTACGTCACAAACCAAGATTAAGTGTCAGCAGTGTCTGGCCATACGTCGCGATCTTGGTTTGTTTGGCTGCCTGTAAGGTAATTCCGGATGGTCGCAGAGCACGTTTTTCTAAGGATCGAGGTATAACGCTCGCCTCTGCGCCAGTATCAACCAAAAAGTTACGTTTGGTGGTGGAATCGAAAACTTGCAAGAGGCAACTAATGGTTCGGCCAGCAGCAGCTGTCGCCATCACTGGCTGGCGTTGTCGTTTCCCTGCCGAGAATCCAAAAACGTCTTCGGGTATTTACAACCTGGAAGACAATTACGGGCAGCATCGCCGAAACGGCGGTGGTAGTAGCAGTATGATCGTGATCGACTGGTGCGAGATTGACAACGGCGGCCACTCCTTCAGTTGAATCTACGGTTAGCAGGTCGTTCACGACCGATGTGAGACACAGCGAGTTCTAACCGAGAGAGTCGTTCACTAATATCCTCAAGTGCGGTACTTCCAGATGGACCAGTGGAGCTCGGTCCAGTCACATTATTCACAGCAGTTTTAAAGAAGCGTGCATGGACTTTGTCCGCCGCTTCGGCAAGTTTGTTCAACGGAAGCCCATCAGCAAGGACTGCTAAAATTGCCGTGGTGTTTGTTGGAAGGCACTTAGTCCAGATCTGTCTGAGGATGGAATCGTCCAGGGTCGAGGAATCCACAAGTGAACGCACATGCCGGAGGAGTTGAGACGGGCTGCGGTCTCCAAGCTCTATGCCTGAAAGTAGCATGTGTAGACGTTCTTCATCGGAAGCCGTAGTGCGTTTTAGAACAGCTGATTTGAGCTTGTCATACGGCGATTCAGTCGGCGTCGGATCTAGAATGTGGATCACCTCCGAGGCTATCTGTGAAGGAAGATGAGCGGTGACGTATAAAAACATCGATGATTGCGAAGTGATCTTTCGAAATCGGAAGATGGCCTCCACCTGACTAAAACAAACACGAGGGTTTGAAACATCAAAGGTGGGTAACGAAAAACCAATTGAGTTTTCACACGGTTCACGAGGGGCAGAGTAGTCAGACATAAGGAAAAAAAGAGAAAAGCAGTCAAAAAAATTAAATAGACGGGGTCACCAAATATAGTGTCTGACAGAGAGTTATAACCGCTGCGAATAGGATCTTAGCACGATTGCTCACGGTCAGGTTACAATAGGTGAAAAGTAGCAAATCTGTCTGATGACACGAACGGAGGAATAGAACGCTGATCGTAAATAGAGATCCGACAACCGATGCGAAGCACACACAACACTTGAAGACGGCACAACGTCACCGACAAAAGAATACGAACGAAATTCGAAGGAGGGTATATATCTTGTTGTGAGTTAAAACAACTGTACAAAAATTGACGGAAGATAGAATAGGAAGTTATAAGGGAAAATGTGAAGAATTTATAAACACTACAGACTCGATCAAGGACTGTTTTATCGTGGGAGATTTCAATGTACTAGATATCGATTGGAATTTCCTTCGTTGTTATCGCCCATCCGACCACTTCGATGCCGCCTTACCGTACTGGATTGCACAATTTTTCAACACATCACGACGCCAACTCGTATTTTCCCAGATCAGACACCGCACATCCTAGACCTTGTGCTTTCCTCACCGCAGCCAGACAGCACAAACTTAGCTGTTATTGATCCCAGTAGCAGAAGTGATCACTGTGCTGTTTCTTTTCAGTGGACTCGTCGCTTCGCTGTCCACAGCCAATATGCCGACCGTCGGAACTTCTGGCGTGTAGATGTACTTCGTTTGAAAACAGCTGCAAACGTTGTATATTGGAGTATCCAAGTGCATAACAGTGTTGATGATGCGTGGAATCTTTTGTACTCCAAGGTGATGTTGTTCATTGAACAAATCGTCCTTGTCTCCAGGAGAAGGCTGTTTTCTAATGGCCCACCTTGAATAGATCGCCAATTAAGGTCCATTATGCACAAAAGGCGTAAACTGTGGAACCGTTTTAAGCTAAAACGGTCAGAACTCGATTATTCTCGCTATAAAACAGGAAGGTTTGTACTTTCTAGAACCACAACCAAATCGCTTTTCTAGTAATTCCGCATGCGGATTGGCAGCATGCTGAAAACAGAGTGGGTACTTTAGAGAGGGAACTAGTAGATTGGATGCACGTAAATGCCTTCGAGCAATATGTCAATGTCCCGACTAGAAGTCGTACTGGGAGTACCCCTTCAACCCTTGATATCGTTGATCGCTAAGAGTCTCAGTTGGCTAGGTCATAGAGCTACCAAAAGCGATCTAGCACTTACCGAGTGCGATAAGCGACAATAAAGCGAGAACCCCTTTGGGTTTCAAATACGAGTATTTCCCTTTTTGGTGTTTCACAAAACGGTTTTTGCGGTTTTTGGGGTTTCCAAAACGTTTTGCACATGTTTTTGGTATTCGAACCTGCCTTTGTTAGGCGGGTTATGTCCACAAGCAAATAAGGATAGCCGGAAAGGAAGAATAAAAGAAGACTATTTTGAATCGCGCTGGCCAGAATGAACCCGCCTACCTGACATAGTCCCGATTTCGGACGTTCGGTCGGAGGCAGTTGTCGATCAGCGTTTTGTTCGGATGTGGGAAACAATTTTTCCCCCCCAGCTCGCTATAATCCGGTCGCAAACTGAGTAGAAAGGGATTTAGTCGGACGACTGCTTGTAGTTCGGAAGTAGGCGTGTCGTCGCTCATAGGTGGTTGACTCCTCGAAGGTGGAACGGTGAGTCAATCGTCGAATTCAGTTCCATAAAGGGCAACCCTTGAGAACGGTTCAGCGAGCGACGCTTCACGTTTTACCGTGGCGGTCGCATCAACAAATCCGACCCGCGGCTTACTTTTAAGAACCCTAAATTTGGACCTTCGTAGGGTCGTTCGAGTGGTCTGCGTAGACCATCGGACTCGGGAAGGAAAAAAGTCAGCGCCAATGCTAGTAGATCATGAGGAATCACAAACGCTTTACGACGTTGTTCTCGCAGTCCCGGTTATAAGTCTGGCGATGCTCGTGGCTAAACTGCGAGGTAATTGCGTCGTAGCGGGTGTTTTGGGTTTCCAGAAAAGAATTCCAGGTCGTCGAAGAGGTTGTCATATAACCGTTCGGCCGTGGACGTGTGCACGTCAGCTTTAGAGCTGATCTCGTAATACAACGTCGAACCCATAGGCCGCGCTACGGTCAGCTTAGTGCATTAGCGGACACTAGTGAGGCCTTATAAGCTTTTCGGTGGAAACGTTTCCCTCACCATGCTATGGATCGCGGGTGATAGGCGGTAGTTCCGGATGCTGTTGAATCGAGGACCTTTGAGAGATCGTTGACTCGAGGATCTCCCCTCAAAATGCGGACCCGCGGTCGGGTAGTCACGGTGGCTCGGACAGACATGTGAAGCGACCCGGCGCTAAACAACGAAAGCGCGGCGTTACGGTGTCGACGGATACGTCGGTACGGTACGGCTCCAGGGGAGAAACGGGTGTATCTGTCCGATCATGGTCAGAATGTAGACCATTCTCTGGTTGGTTGCCTTGGGTCCATACTATATCGAGTGGACATGGGCGAGGGCGAGCTGTAGACTTGCGGATAAACCGACTAGCGAGCGGACATAGTGCCGCTTGTAATCTTGGCCTGCTGACCCGTTAGAAACGCGTGACCAGGCTTAAGAATCGACGTTGCTTTCCGAGCAAACGTTCTCTCGGCAAATGAGCTTGGTCGTGCGCTTCCGGATGCCTGATGTAGCGATGTTAGGAAGTGTCGTCACGAAAACTAGAGTCGAACAGGTTACTGGAATGACCGAGTCGAGGTCTTGTTTAGACAGTATGCACAAGCATGGTGCCTCAGATGCGGCAGTTGGATGCCCCGGTGTGAGTCGCAGCGAAGAATTCTTGTTTATCTTTCAGACAAATCAGTGTCGGTTATATTGCGCGAGTTTGACATGGCAGCATAAGAGATTTCCTGACCAGCAGTGTGGATTAGGAAGGACGCTGAAGCAACCCGTCACTAGACGACCGGTTTTTTGACCTGAAATGTGTCCGGAGGTCCGTAGCTAATAAGTGGACGTCCACCAATAATTCAGCTGGAGAACTCACCGTGGTGAGGGCCTCACGAGCTGATTGATTGCAAAAGGCTCGTAATCAACGGCATATTGATCGGTGATCAGATAACGAACGTGATTTCCATCTAAGACGTGCTGTAATGTCGGAGGTAAAATTAATGTCCGCCGAAAACAAAAAAAACTTCAAAATTCCGCGGCTGTACGTGAAGTACTTGACCTTCCTGTCGGTTGTACCGGTCCGGGAGTAGAAAGATGTGGTTTCCTCAGCAATTCCCCTCCGTGAATTGCCGATGCAGGACGGCGCTCAATGCGGAGTCCGACTGCTTCGACTGCATACTCTAGTGGAGCTTTGGGTCTCGAATGGTGCAGCATCTAACAGCTTCCGCCAAGGCTTTTGCAGGCCTTTGAAGGTTCGGTTGCCGGGGGTCAATCGGACGTTGCGTTCTGGCTTCCCCCCACCCCGGAAGTACAATGTCGGTCAAAGGGACTGGAGCAAGCGGACAACGTGGCAGACACTCGACTGTATAGTTGATCATCCCCTAAATCCGGCGGACTGGCCGCACCAAAGTGTCGGAAGGGAAAGTCCTTTCTAGCGCTGACTCGGTCTTCCGAGCGGCCGTACTGCCCATGCTGGTGCAATTCGAGGACAAGAACTTTCGATAAGCTGGTGGCTGATAGAGGGCATTTTCAGCGTTGACAGTAAGGCTATTAGAGGCCCCTAACCCCCGATACTCGTAATAGCATCTTGCGGTGCTCCGCGTGACTGTTCTTCGGAGAACATAGTTACTAGATGTGTCTATAATCAGGATAAAAAAGTCGAGACCTCTGTGAAGGTACTATTAAAGCGTTGAAAAAGTCTGAGCTGCGTTGCTCGAAGACCGAAGGCATTCGCAAGAATTTACGCAAAGTCCGAAGGGCGTGAATGACTGCTGGTTTGGGAATGTCTCTCGGCAGCTGGGTATCTGGTGGTCAAGTCAGCGAACCCATATGGATCTAACCCCGAGACACTCCAAGCGGGCCGCCAGTAGGCTCGCGTGGTGTTGAAATATGCGGGTTCGGATAGCGAGTCGGGGCCGGTAGCGTTATTGATGCGCGCGATAGTCCGCACATGGACGCCCCGTTCTCCTGACTTTTTAGGAACCTGTGTAAGGCGTAGCTCACGGGCTCTTTGAGGCGAATAATGGTAAGTCTAAATGTACTGAATTCGTTGCGCGCCAATTTTTTCGGCTTGTCGGGGGTCATGCGCAGCCTTGCGGAATAGGGCGGACCTTTCGTACCCTCGATGTGATGTGTAGCGGCGGTGGATGCGAGAGGCAACGGGAAGGTCAGGACGGAAAGTCTTGCGGAAATCACTATCGAGCAGCGTTTGCCCGATAGTGTGAATCTAGTTGAGTCGCGTACACGGGAACCTGCTTGACGCGGTGTCGGATCAAAGTCACAACGACTGCGGTTCGTAAGGCCAGTCGAAAGACGGTGTCGGCTTAACGTCGTATAGTAGGTCGTAGTTGACGTAAGTAAGTCGAGACAAGGATAGGCGTATTGAACATCCGCAACTCCCCATGAGAATATCCGATTTAGAAAGCGCGACGGAGGCTGAGAATTATGCGTGCGCGAGCGTGACCATAAACGCAGACAATGGTCCCGTTCCGAAATGCTAGAGCGCAATGAGCCTTGTAACCCTTTTCAGTCGGGTCGTTTGATCCACGGGTGAGAATCGTGCTCTGCGCAGTATAGAGAGAACGACGAACTCTCGGTTTACGATCGGTGAGAGGAAATAGGCCGATTGCGTTGAACGAGCCTACGTCCGTAGCCCCTAAGTGTGGTCCGCCCGTTTCCTGCTGCTGTGTTTGACAGGAAAGGGCGGGCCGAATGTTTAGCTGCTGGCCGAAGCGTTCGTTGTTACCAGCAGTAAACCGTTTATATTCGGTGATACGCAGAAGGAGGTTGATGTGACGTGTAAACGGCTCTTGGAGCGTGATTCCAGCGGTTATGTCGGAGGTGAGAAGTCTGCGGATTGGTCGCGCAATGATGCCAATCTGGGTTTAAGGCTATGGCGATTATGTCGTTCGGTTTGTGTGGACCCTGCCGGAAAGATCTGGCGTACGACTCCATAAAATCCCGGTCTGGCTTCGTATCGGCCCCGTGTGAATAAAGGTGGCATCCTCACCTATAGCGCAGAGGATGTGTAGCCATACGTGCGGAACGTCGTTGCCCACCACATTTACGAAGAAAGCTAAACATCTATAGAAGTGGGTTTAGCTAGGCTCTGCAGTTTCGCAAGCAGCTGAGACGGATAGGAGTCCACGCCCCGCATCCCCCGGTTTCGTTGAGAGTTTTCGTAACACTCTTTGTTGATTCGGATAAGCTGTTCTTTAGGGCAGTGTCTTGGACGCCTTGTAAGTCTTTTGGTAGTCACGGAAGATCTAGAATGTCTCGATGACTTTTGCCCGGGAGCACGCCCCGCAACAAACGCAAGGTGGAACTTTGAGTTCTTTTCGGGACCTAATAACACGCATAAGCCAATTGCGACTCTAGCTGAGAAACCAAGACTTAGGAATCGTCCTCGCCGAAAGGTGGATAGGAAGCGTAACTGTGCCCGATCTGAACGTCAGGCCCTAGTGATACAGTTGCCATGGTGAAGCATAATAGCGAGCCAGCGAGATTATAAATCGGGAAATGACAGGTGATAATTCAGAGGGGTTAGGGAAAAATGGGCAAATCTGAAAAGA